>CADEPD010040988.1:0-11564 GCA_902829195.1 Fraxinus dipetala | reverse complement strand
ATCCCTTCCAGGATAAAGAGGTTTTAGCTTGGAGTTATGTTCGGCAAAGAAAAAGTTGTACCCTCTTATATTTTGCTTCGGATGTGCAGGATCCCTTCTTTTCATTTCAGATTTCTTCCTCCTATTTCTACGACGCACTCCTGGTTTTGATGATGAACTGTCCATATTATTGGCGAGCCCACTATGATGTACTTCTTATGCTTCATATTTTGGAACCTGATAAAGAACACCTTTTGATATCTTCTCATCCAATTTTGACAGTTACAAGATATCCACCTTCAAACTTTCCATCGATCACTCCAGACACTAGGATAAACGGCAATGGTGCTACCTTTTGAAATCTTCCGAGCCAATTTTGACAGTTACAAGATATCCATCTTCAAACTTTTCATCGATCACTCCAGACACTGGGATAAACGGTGATGGTGCTAAATGTGTGCAAGAATCAAAAGGTTAAAAAATAATTTTTCCTAGAATTATACCTCCCTTCAAGACTTGAAAAATAACAAATAAAGAAGGAAAATATCATTCTCTTATGGCTGCCAAAATTTATTTTTCCTACACAATATCATTTGATTTTTTTCTAATCCATTGTGAGGATATTGATTGAAACTAAAATTTTCCCCTTTCATGATAGTTGTTGAAACTAGCAAACAAAGTTCTGTGTTATGTCTTTTCAAACCACTGTGCAAACAACACAAAAGACTTTGTACCCATATATTTCATTTCAAACTTCTCAATAGAAATTATATGTCCCATGTAATAGACTGAAATCTCTTCTTAAAATTAAGATATAGTTCACATAGAGTACTAAGAAATATATTTACTCCAACTAATCTAGGGTACATACACTTATAGACATTATTCTCCACAAAATCAAATACTAATACCAGGTTAATCACAATGGACCATTGGTAAGAGGTCTATTTGGCCAATGTATAGATTTCTTAGCTTACAAACTAAACTTTAAGTTCTTGGAGTTTTATTTTATTTTATTTTTTTGCTGGAACAATAATGTAAATCTATGGGTTCTTCAAACCTTAGAAGGCTCCAATACTTATTCTAACTAGGAAAGCTTTAGAGCATGTTTTGCTAATAAGCTTAAAATGAAGTAGAAGTTACTTTTAAGTTAGAATATTTTTAAATTTTGTTACACATATCATATTAAAATTGGATTTCGCACCACTCATATGCCAAATTCAATATCGCAAAGCAAATCAATTTAGGAAAACAATAAATTAATCAATCTAAGACTAAAAGTGGTTCTAATACCAAATCTAAGAATTGTACGCGAACAATTCATGATAAAATTCAGATATACATACCTCCAGCAGATTATTCGTAGCAAACAATAGGACTGTTGAGGAAGAAGAGAAAGAGGGGACAAGAGAAGAGAAAGGAAGAGAGAGATAGAAGAAAGAGAGATTAGGGAGAGAATGGGGAGCCACAAGATATACAAAGCTTAGCGATGCTATCTTGTCTAATATCATACTTTAATGTCAGAGGTTAGTTGTGACTCTTGTCACTTTACTCTCTACGGTGGACCAAAGTGACCCACTAGCTAGCCTCTTTAGCTTTTATTTCCTCGGTAAACTTAAGCTGAATTGATTGTATTTCTAGTTTTTAAGTGCCTCTAGTTTTGGGTTATTTAATTTCACATCATTCTTGGTTTTGTGTTAAAAAAAAAAAAGTAATCTAAAATTGGCAAGTCTCTAATACTATATCTAACAAGACTACATCTAATTGTTTCGAAAAAAATTAAGAAAACTGCTTAAAATATTGGAATACACGTTGAAGTCTTCTAGCATATCAAGTTAGTATGAACTTATGGCAATCGAAGTAAAGCAAAGTGGGTGAGTGGGCTTCTACTATCATATCAATCTTGTGGTTTTCACAGGTTTATTGGGCTATACTAGGCATTTTCACAAATAACCCCTCTGTTTCAATTTCTTCTATCAATAGAACTGCGTTTCAGGTAATTAATTTGATTTGAACCAGCTCTTAATTAACTCAAAACTATAGTGATTAAAATAAATTATTAGTTTAAAATAATAGGACAACTTCATTTTCCTACAAGAGATGAGTCCAACATATAATTGTTAACAGTATACTCCATGTCGAAAAATTCACAAATTCGACAACATAAGCAGAATTTGAAAAAGGAAAAAATATATTAAGAAATGAAGGAAGAGGAGAAGAGATGACTACCTTCAGGCATAGACGTTGCAGTATTTGCAATCTTCCATGATGAAGCATCTTGGTTTTGTGGTGATAGGATGCGTTCAGCCAATCCACAAGGTGAAGCGGTAATTGTGGACACATTTTGCAAAGCATCTGCAGAAGATTTTGCTCCGTAATTAAAAAAGAAATGCATCTAAAAAGAAATTTAAGATTTTAAAGCACTTAAATGCACCACTAGACAAAGGAGTCCAACACTTGGCCTTAAAGAAGTAAATTCGTTCATAGGGGTAAATCAATGAAATATAGTAGGAGGTTGGAGGATGGGAAGAGGGCATGGGCGAGTGATCTTAGATTAATTTTTGGATCTCAATAGTCACTCTTACCCAATGACCACCATGGTTTTTATGATCCAATGTAGCTACAGCACCTGTTGTGCAATGTCGGTGCACTTAAGAATTTGTGCCACTGTCCCCTCCCCTAGCATATTTGGTAGGTGAAGGGAAAATAATCATTTTCACATTAAATCAATTGATTTGCCACATGATTAGGTAAAACAATCTTTTTAAGCAAGCAAGAAAGAAATAAATATTAGTTAAAGCCTTCTATCATATCAAGTTAAGAGTACGAGACATAGCGGTTGGAGGAAAGCACAGTGGGTAAGTGGACCTCTTCTACCGTATCAATTTTGTGGTTTTCACAGGCTTATTGGGCTATGCTAGGGAATCTCACAAATAACTTGTCTGTTTAAATTCTTCTATGACGAAAACTGCGTTTCCGCAATTCATTTTATTAAAATAAATAATTATTTTTAAAATAGTGGGGACCACTTTATTTTCCCAAAAGAGATGAGTCCTACGTAATTGTCAACAGTCCGTGTCGAGGAAGCTCATAAATTCAACAACATACGCAAAAATTGAAAAAGAAAAAAATATAAGAAATGAAGGAGGAGGAGAAGAAGAAGACTACCTTTAGGCAAAGACGTCGCAGTATTTATAATCTTCTGTGGTGAAGCTTCTTAGTTTTGTGGTGATAGCGTCCAATCCATGAGGTGGAGCAGTAATTGTGGACACATTTTGCAAAGCATCTGTAGAAGATTTTGCTCCATAATTAAAATTTTTAAAAAAAATCTAAAAAGAAAGTAAAGATTTTAAAACATTTAAACGCACCAGTAGACAAAGGAGTCCAACACTTGGCCTTAAATTTGTTCGTAGTGGTAAAGCAATTAAATATAGTATTTGCGAAGTATAAAAGATGCATTTGTTGCTGAAGAAGGAAATCTGAAAACAGCAGTAACTTCTTTCCATTCTCTCCTTGACAACGTGTAGCTCATTTCAAACATCAACTTCAGTGGAAAAAGTACAAGTAGGTTGAACCAGAGAAAGTAACAATTTCAGTGATTCGATGGCAATGGATTGATGCAGGACCAATTAAAATAATTAATGGAGAATGAGGAACGAATATATAGAGAAAAGGGAATTAGAGGCAAGAATAGCAGAAGAAGAATATGAAAAAGGAGGAAACTTTGGCAACAACCACAAATTATTTATTTCATTGATCAACTGTCTTAATTACAGGGCAAAAACCATATAAATAGTAAAATATAGCCCTACTAGTGAAAGGCTTGAGCCAACCCAATAATACAAGCTCAATAATAAAAACGTAAATAATAAAAAAAATCCACAATAGAAAAATAATTCTCGATAGATGTTTGCATCATGGACAATATTAAGAAGTCAAAAAAATTAAGATCTTGTTCATTATATTATCCAATCCAGTGGAATACGACATACTAAACATGGACTATGCACAGAATATACAACTAATTGGATTCATGCTTCAAGAAGAAAATTTTAAACACGAAAACAAAAAATGTGGTTTAGAAAATATTAAAAGACTAACTATGGATTTTTAGGGCAAGAATGAGTTGTTTTTGGGGATAAATTTGATTACTAAATAAACAAAGAATTTTCTCTCTCTCGGCATCTCCCCTTCCTCTCTACCCATCTCCCCCTTCTTATATCATCACCCTACCTTCTATCTCTCCCTTTTCTTCTCTTATCCTCTCATCATTCTAGTTCTCGTCCGATTTCGTCCACGTCAAGTTCATTTTAAAATTCACTTGTACCAGCTTTATCATGAGCTTCAAATTTCACTGTAAGATAGAAGTAGGGGAAGCATTATCTTTGTTTTTCTTTTTCCCTTTTTTGCACCTCAAAATAAAAGCAAAATTCTAGATGAATTGTGTCTTAGATTATAGTATGGTAATCAGAATCTGGTTGTAATATAATACAAACTCTTCGCTGAAACTTTGTACCTTTATAAATTTTTCTAATGTGTTTTTACAGCCCCCCCTCCCCCCAACAAAGGAAAAATATAAAAAAATTTCAACATGGTATAGAGTCGCCTTCCAATTGAACTACTAAAATCCATACACAAAAGATGGACAGACTTCTCACTATGAGATTGTGTAGGGGATTCTAGTTATGTTTTTCCAAATAAATTAGAGGTTATCAAAAACTTTAATAGTAATAAACAAAAATAATTATGTTGCAAGGCCTGTAAAAAGTTTGCATGCACATAACCACAAAGGCGTGAAACATAGAGACAAATTTTTGCCAAAAATGAAGAATTTTGAATGCAAAAAGTTGCATTCAAAATTTCAAAAGTTGAGCATGGAAACACAAAACCAAGTTTAACTTGATGCTTAGCCCATGAAAATAATGACGACAACGACAAATGATGTTGGATTGATTTCTTCAGTTTCTTTTATTTTTGTATTATTTGGTGCTCCGAACTAGAACTGCTTTTTACATAAATAGATGATGAAAACCCAAAGTGCTATAGCAAGTGAACATTACAGTAACTCGTGATTGTATCCTGTGCTCTCTCATCAATATAACACCAAACGTAATTATGTTGCACTTATGGTTCATAAATGCATATTGTTCATGGCACAGATAATATCGAAAGCCATCAAGGTGTGGAACCAGTGAAAAACAAGAAATTCTGAATTCTCTCTTATGATTTGGTGCAATTTCCTGTATTTATGAGAACCTATACGAACAAGGTTTGGCTAATGTTTTAGGATATACTTTTACATGATTGACATAATTAAGAATTCAAATTGAGAGATTTTTTTTTCTCTCTCTTTTGAATTTCAGTTTAATACTTTTTAGTTAGTAAGCCGGCCAGCTAAGCATTATATGTGTAAGCAGAAATTCACAAAGCCTTTAAGGTGTACCTTTATGACAAATAACGAAAATTGTAGTGGGAGTTCATAAACATATACTGATAAGTCAAAGTGAAATCAAGTTAAGATCATTTTAACCTTCGTAATACCACCATGAGAAGTAACTTCCACAAAGACGCGATGCAAATCCCAAGTCCTTGCTCCCCACAATGGGGATCCTGAACCATTTAAAAACAAATTTAGAATGAAAAATAAGGGCTTCCCAGAAAAAAAAAGAATAGGAAGAAGTAAAGAAATGAATTGCATGATCCTAGTACCAAAACAGAAACTTCAAGAGAAACTATGCAAACTGCAGGGCATAGCTTTCATTCAGTTGCCCATTCCTAGTCTCGCGCTCAGAAATCCTTAACAAAGCTTGCGTATGTATTTTGATCGAAGTGATAGTGATTTTGCCACATAATAATACAATGTCGAATTTGTTAATTTTGTCAACAACCAAGCATAACTTTGAGAAGTGGAGGCCATAGGAAGGGACAAAGACACTAGTCGGGTGGGGGCATGTGTAACGACCGGGCCCTCGTGCCTGGAGCCTTGGGTTCGAATCTTGGGTGGATGCGATACAAATCCGTGAAGGATTAAGAGGGCATATGCTCTCCCAAAGTGGACATTGCGTATAGTAGAATGGCTTGGACACGAAGGTCGAGTCGGTGACTATTTAAAATATGCATTTTTAAAAACATACGATCAAACTATCATTCATTCATTGCTGATATGAAAAGATACGGGGCAAGTGTTGAGGAAGATAAAATTAAAGAATAGGCGGACTTTGCTTTCTTTTGGCTTTGGCTTTTTCATACAACTTAGAAGGGAAAACAAAGTAGAGACCTTTGCTGCATAATAAAGTCCCATTCAAAAAAGTATCATTATGTATTCCACATATCTAATTATAATGAAATAATAATCACAATGTAATCATTGTCAATTGAGATGAAGAATGGAGAATTGTTATAATGATTCTAAATACGTATTATATCTCTAAGTTAAGACTTTGTTGGTAACTTATAAACTGCTTGGACACTCTCTCCTTGGTTTTATTGTGATTTCAACTGCATTTGGATTTCTAAAATGGTCGATAAGATGATTTTCGGCGCCTAGCCCCCTATTATACATTCGAAAGAGGAGTTGACCGCATTTTTTTACGCCTTGCCCGTATGTAGGACATTTTGAAAATGTGCCTGGCATGCCTTTTTAGAACATTGCTCAAAAGACCACATGAAGGAGGACTAAGAGAAGAGACATGTGGATTCAGAACAACCAAATTAAGTTATAGATTATTTATAAAATTTGTTACACATATCATATTAAAATTGAATTTCGCACCACTCATATGCCAAATTCAATATCACAAAGAAAATTAATTTAGGAAAACAATCAATTGATCAATCTAAGAGCAAAAGTGGCTCTAATCCCGAATCTAAGAATTGCACGCGAACAATTCATGATAAAATGCAGATATACATACCTCTGGCAGATTATTCGTAGCAAACAATAAGACCGTTGAGGAAGAAAGGAAGAGAGAGATAGAAGAAAGAGAGAATGGGGAGGGACGAGATTTACAAAGCTTAGCGATGCTATCTCATCTAATATCATACTTTAATGTCAGAGGTTAGATGTGGTTCTTGTCACTTTACTCTCCACGGTGGACCAAAGGGGCCCACAATCTAGCCTCCGTAGCTATTATTTCCCCGGTAAACTTAAGCCGAATTGATTGTATTTCTAGTTTTTTATTGCCTCTAGTTTTGGGTAATTTGTTTTCACATCATTCTCGTTTGTGCTAAAAAAGTAATGTAAAATTGGCAAGTCTCTAATACTATATCTAACAAGACTTATCTAATTCTTTGAAAAAATTAAGAAAGCTGTTTAAAATATTGGAATACATCTCTAGCAGGAGGGCGGAGGATGGGAAGAGGGGAGGGGTGAATGTTTTTGGATTAATATTTTGGATCTTAGTAGCCTCTCTACCCAAAGGACACTATGGTTTTTATAATCCGATGCATCTGCAACACCTCTTGTGCAATGTCGGTGCAATGTACACGTGTTGTGCAATTTCGGTGCAATGTTGGTGCAGATGAGAATTTTGTGTCACTGTCCCCTCCCCAAGCATATTTGGTATGTGAAGGGGAAATAATAATGTTCACATTAAATCAATCGATTTGTCAAAGGGTTAGGTAACTTTAACCTTTTTAAGCAAGCAAGAAATAAATAAATATTAATTGAAGTTTTCTAGTATATCAAGAATTGTACAGCAATTTAAGAATAGTAAACAATTCAAGATAAGATGCAAATATACATACCTCCAGCCATAATCTTCAAGAATTGCTTGTAGCAAACAATAGAACCATTGAGGAAGTAGAGAAAGAGGGGATAAGAGAAGAGAAAGAAGAGACGGATAGAAGAATGATAGATTAGAGAGAGAATGGGGAGAGATGAGATTTACAAAGTCTAGAATTGCTATCTTGTCTAATATCATACTTTAATGTTAGAGGTAAAGGATATAGCAGAAGATAATGGAAAATGTTATATCTCATTCATTCTATAATGGCAGTATTTGTACAGTATATTTAGCGTGTGTAAATACTATTGTTAAGCCCTATGATACAGGAGAAATTAAGGGCATATTACAGGAGATATTACTGGAAAATACTTATAGTAATACATCCTAGATTATTGTCTATATCCTAGAATATTGCTTATGATCATCATGTTCTATCATGCCCTCGCAAGATTGTGCTTCCATCATGGATGCCAATATTGGACCTATGAAGGAGAAATGGTCTGCGAGATAGAGCCTTGGTGAGTGAATATGCCAGTTGGTCATTTATGTGGACATGAGATACACGCAGTCTGTTGTTGAGAACTTGATCTCGAATGAAATGAAAGTCAATGGCGACATGCTTCTTGTGAGAATGGAAAACTGGACTTTTGCTTAAGTAAGTAGCACCAATATTATCGCAGAAGATAGTTGGAATAGTGGATGAATGAAATCCGAGTTCATGTAATAGGTTTGTAATCCACGTTAACTCAGCTGCTTTAGAGGCTATAGCTCAATACTTCGCTTCAGTAGAAGATCGAGCGACAGTTCGTTGTTTCTTAAAAGTTCAACTAATCGGAGTGGCACCAAGGAAAATGACATAGGCTGTAGTTGAGGTTCTATCATCTAATTAGTTCACTGCCCAATCAGAATCAAAAAAGGCATGAAGTTGAGGAGATGATTCTTTTCTGATGAGAATTCCATGAGTATTGGTACCCTTTAGGTAGCACAAAATAAGCTTAACAGTAGACCAATGAGTTGTTGATGGACAATGCATAAATTGAGAAAGCTTGTTGACTGCAAAGGAGATATCTGTACGAGTTAAGGAAAGGTATTGCATTGATCCAAGTACTTGTCGGTATTGTGTAGAGTCGGACATTGGGCTGCCATCATGGATTTTGAGAGTATTAGTTGGAGAGAGTGGAGTGGTAACCAGTTTGGAATTGAGCATGTTTGTCTTGACTAGAAGATCATGAATGTACTTCTTTTGTCACAAGAACAGACCATTAGGAGTGGAGGTAGCTTCAACACACGAAAAGTATTTGAGGGAGCCGAGATCCTTAAGAGAAAACCGAGTAGCCAATTGATGAATAAATCTTGTGATGGATGTAGAATTATTGTCCGTAATGTTAATGTCGTCCACATATATAGTAGAAAAATTGTGATTTTTCCTTGACGAAATACGAATAAAGAGCAGTCTGACTTGGAGTTTATGAATCCTTGAATAATCAGGAATGATCGGAGTTCATGATACCATGCTCGTGGGGGCTTGTCGGAGACTATAGATTGCTTTCTTAAGTTTGCAAACATGATGAGGGTATTGTGGATGAACAAATCCTTGAGGTTGTTGCATGAATACTTCATCTGAGAGGGTGCCCTATAAGTGAAAAAGCATTATTTACGTCTAACTGTCGCAATGACCACCCATGAGAAATAGCTAAACTTAAAACAAGTCGAACTATCGTAGGTTAACGACAGGATTAAAAGTATCCGTAAAATCAACTCCAGGTTGTTGACAAAATCCTTTGGCAACAAGGCGTGCTTTGCAGCGGGCAACCATTCCATCTAGGTTTCGTTTAATTTTAAATATCCATTTACAATCGATAATATTTTGTGTGTCTTTGGGCGGAACAAGACTCTGGGTAGAGTTATTTATGAGGGTGTCATATTCTTCACTCATGGTCTTTCACCATTGAGAAAATTTTTGGGCTTGGTGGAATGTAGATGGTTCTGTGAGACCAGGAGAATTAGAGAGGGTAGTATGCAGGTCAAATATTTTGTTTGGTTTGAAGATATTATGTTTAGACCGTGTAACAATTTGAGCCTCGGGTGGGGAACGTAGTGATCGTAAAGTAGATAGTAAGGGCAAAGATGAGTCGGAAACTTGTACTGTGTGAGAATCAGAGATGTTGGCCTCCTGGACTTGAGACGTAGAATTAGGCAAAATCTGCTGAGTGGAATCAATATCTTCACTTTGAAATGAATTACGAGCAGGTTGAGAATTAGCTGATGGTAGATTTTGATGTGTGCTTGAGGAATTTGTGCTGGTACCATTTCGCGATTAATGGAGTTATTTAGTGTGTTCTAAAAAGCGATTTAGTGTGTTCTAAAAAGCGACGTCTAAACGCCTAAGTGCGAAATGAGAACAAAACGCCTCGTTTCGCGCTTTTTTACGCTTTTTTTTACGTTTTTTACGCCTTTGAACGCTTTTCTATGTTTTTTTCCTTTAATTATGAAATATGTTTAGATTGATTTAAAAATTTAAAATTAAATTAGTAATTTCAAGATATATGAGACTTATGATTTAATTATGAGATCTTCCTAAAATACAACTAAATCATTGTTTTTTTTTCCTAAATTGATGTGATCTCATCCCTAACTTTTCTTAATATGGTAAGAATTTCTGGTGTGATTTTCTCATACTACAATGAAAAATGTTGTCACTTTTTTGAGAGGAGCTTATCTCCAAATGGCCTCCATAGTAGATCTATCATATTCAACTTCATTATTTTGATTTCCTACTATTTTAATTTATTTTTAAATAGAGTTTTTGCTTGGTTAAATGTTCATATATTAATATAGTACATTGAATAATGTAAATTTATTTTTAGGAAAAAAGGAAAAACTAGACTCATGCAGTTTACTTGGTTAAAGTCAAATACATAGAATGGTAAATTTGTAAGGTGATAAAAAAATCATTATTAAATGATTAGTATTTGCTAAATTTATAGAGGTCTAACCATGTTAGAGAAAATTTGCATCGTTTCGCGACACAAGTTAATTCTAACTTTTTGAAAAAAAAAAAAGTAAGTAGTTCTCGAAATCTCGTTATTGTTGTACAATTAATACTTCAAATCTTCATTAAATTATCATTTAACCTTCGCGATTTCTAAGCACTGCCTTATTAAGTTGGAAAAGAAAATCTAACAAAAAAAAATATAACTTTTTTTAAGGGTTCAAGTTAAAAGTAAGTTACCTATCTTATTGCTAGAGTGGAGGTGTATTCAATCTAACTTTTAGGTTAATTTTTGGATCTAACTAAAGTAAATCAGTGAAATATAGGACGAGGGTGGAGGATGGGAAGAGGGCATGGACGAGTGCTCTTAGGTTAATTTTTGGATCTCAGAAGTTACTCTTACCCAAAGACCACTAAGGTTTTTATGATCCAATGTAGCTATAGCACCTGTGCAATGTCGGTGCGCTTAAGAATTTGTGTCACCGTCCCCTCCCCTAACATATTTGGTAGGTGAAGGGAAAGTAATCATTTTCACATTAAATCAATTGATTTGCCACATGTTTAGGTGTCTTAATCTTTTTAAGCAAGCAAAAAAGAAATAATATTAGTTGAAGCCTTCTAACGTATCAAGTACAAACTTTGGACTGAATGATTTTTCCATAAGGATTCCTTGTATTATACAGGAATAAGTACAATCGAAATATGGGAAATGTAATTACAACCTAAATATAATTACATATAAAATTATGTTAAATGGGCAATATTTGGTAATTCGTAATCTTCGTCAATCTCCATTATCTTCGTCGATCTCATCTCATTGACGTCCCCCAAATTGATGATAAATGTGTTGGATATTTTCAACATAT
>CADEPD010040970.1:0-10393 GCA_902829195.1 Fraxinus dipetala | reverse complement strand
AGTTGCCAGAGTACGATTAACCTTATTATGAACTTTGTACCATACCAAGGGTGGGTTTCGTAAATTGGATTGGACTGGATAAGAATTAATTTAGTCCAGTCCAGGATTTGGTATAAATTGTAATTAACTGATCATGGAAAGAGCAACAAATGAAATTAAGTTGCTACATTAGAAGACAGTGGACCGTGGTATCCTAAAGATAAATACAAAATCACAACCATACGTGGACTTAACTAGCATCAAACCCCCTCATTCAAAAATTAGTTTAGCATGCTTTATTAAAAATTAAATAAATTCGGGGTGTTATTACTATTCTAATTTGGACAAACGAATAAAATTGGATCACGTACCAAAGATGCGAAAGCTATACAACCGAAAACCAGTGCCAGAGATCGAAGTAACCTTTTTCCCATTCGCAACATTCTCCCTTCATCCTCACCATCTTCCTGCAGCAAAGACCAACATAGAAGTTCAATATATAAAAATCTTAATAATGACTAGATCCTAGCAAAAACAAATAACTACTTTGAACAAAAACATCAATAAAGATCGAAAAGCATTATTAATTCCATTTCACGACTTACTGAAACAGTAGATGATGCAGATGGTTCGAATGCCTTTAACTTCTCAAATATACGATATACAAACACAAAGGCCAAGAACTGTAAAGGTTTATATTCAGCTGAACGCTTGATAAAAATCCAAGCTGTCTGCAGACAGAGAAGAAAGAATATATTAACCCATATTGTTTGAATGAAAATCAACAACATTAATTAGCATTCATCAAGAATCTGACTCATCATCCCTTTCTACATAATTCATACACTGATTGGTTACATGGTACAAAGCTTAATGCCTTCCAATCTTAATGAACATAATTATCTTCTTCAAGAACAAAAAATATAATTATTTTATGAAATCAGATTCTGGTTCATATAAAAGTCATTGTTGAGGGTCAATATTCAACTAGTGTGGCAACCTATCAAGTTATACATGTACTGAGCTCACGACTCTTGTACACACATAAATAACCTTAGGCTATTATTGAAATGCCACATAAAAATTGTATCTTGAATCAGGTTTATAAATTCTCACTTTATTTTAATTCAGCCAACAGAACCTAAGAGGGAAAATTAAAATTTGTAGTCTAGGACTGGAAGAATTAAAATATAATTGGTTACACACACACCACACATATATGAATATGCTAAGTACGGAAAAGAAAACCGTTTAAGAATGCTAGAAGCTAGAGTTCAAGATCCTGATAATTGCTATGTAAAAATTGATTTAGTGCCCTTCCACCTTGTATTCTATCCAGTAAAAGTTTTCTACTTACAAATACAGCCGATATTGCCATGTTGATTCTTATATCTTTGACATCTGACTTGGTGAACCTGAGGGCATCACAATTTCCAGTTAAGTAACATAAATCACCAAAGGACCCACAATAAGGCATTGAAAAGTAATTGCAAGGTTCCTAGACAATAAAGATTTGAAGGAAAAGAAGCAGAAATTAAAAAATGTGAATGCAAAATTGAAACATTAACTTCACTTCAACTGTGTAGACAAATCAACAAAAATATAAATTATTACTATGAGTTCTCAGGAGTGCCCAATTGAGCAGTTGTAAGCATACCGTATGTCTGATGCACAAAACAGAGAAGAAAGACAAATTATAAGCTTGCAATAACAGTGTACATTCATGCAATGAATGGGCTACATGAGGAATTGTCACGTCAATATATCACTACTATAACTAATAATGAGATATGAATGCTTGAATACTGTCCTTGATATGAAGTTATACTTTATATAGAAGCTTGCAGACAGCATGGTAAAGAATATAGAAATATCAAATGCAAATGATCCAGCAAAACCATTAATTTTTAAACTATTCATTGGAATGAACTGATAAAAACTTATACCTTGGGCCCCACGGTACAATTGGCTGCTTATCAGCATACTTTATATCCTTAGAAACCTGAACTTCATTTAAGAAAACACATAGGGAAATAATCAAGTCTCAGATTTAGACAAATGAAACATTAGGTCGCTGATTCCAAGGGCAAATAATGAACTGGAATGGACGTCAGAATTTGCTTACTAATAGCACCATGATACTTGAATCATAGTAGCTCTAATCTCCTTCATAGCAAGTTAAAAATTTGCACTTGCACAGTCAAAAAGCACGACAGGTGAACTTCTTTGAAAAGACCAAAAAGAGACACCACAAGTTACTTCCATGGTAAAATTATTTCTGTCTATTAGTTAATAATCATAAATTTTCATGAGTTGTTTATGTTCTCCAAGGGTTTTTGACAGTTTCTAGAAAGTGGAGTTTTATCAAAAAAATAAAAATATTCTTGTAGCTAACTTATGCACGGTAAGTAGCATTTTATCTTAGGAAATTCACAATTGGAGAACCGAATTAAATAGAAATACTTTGATCATGAGGTCAAGGTCTCAGGAAAACTACTTTCTTTTTCTTTAATCTCGCAGCTCATCTCCCCTTTCCATATTTTTTTTTATGAAATGTTGGATTTTATTATTGATGACAAAGTTTCAAGCAAAAGGAACCATTTCTTCAAGAAAATCTTTGACCAAGCAAAAACTTCATTGACATTCTTCTACCCAGCTAAAAGAAGGTGTTTACACCTATAAATTACGTGGCATACATATGAAGGACGGGGTCCCATATGTGTCAATGTGGCGTCAACTATTCAATTGATTAGACCTATTTAATTAAATAACTTTGTATTGGGCTTCGAACTCGGCCCATTAGCCCCACTTGGCCATCCATTTCTCTATATATATGTGAATTCATTTCACGTAAGGTATGTTATTTAACCTTAGTCAAATCCCCTCTACCGTCTCTTGCACTCATTTTTCTTTCGTCCAGCCGTTGACTTGACCATCGGAGTGCAAACGATCACCGACCCTTTTCTCGACAGACAGCCTTTGCCTTCTAATGGTATGTTCAGTGTGCAGGTGATGCTCGCGTGAAGGGAATGTGGTCGGGATTCTGTTGACGCACTTTTTAAGTCAACAGATTGACGTCGTCTACAGGAAACGCACGTTTAACATGTTTCACCACTTCCAAAAGGCCATCAAAAAAGGGATTTTCCGAGTAGTTTTCTTCCACCAAAAAATAGAAGAAATCAGACACAAAAATGAAAGAGATGGAGGTACTGGAAAAGAAAAGGAGAACTCAACAATAAGAAGGGTGACTAGAGGTGCAAAACATTACACAAGAAGCAAGCTTCTATTAAATGAAACATAAACACCCAGCGAGAAATGAAAATCAAGGGAAGCAAAATCCTAAATTAAAAGCCTATTGCTAAGACTAAGAGGAATGGGCTGGAATCTTCATTTTTCAGAAGTAGCATTGAAGGCGGTCCATCCAGACTACTAATTTCAACACCCAAACAACGTTGTCATATTCTCCAACCATGACAACAGTGGAAGAAGTGGAGGTATGGAAACGGTTTTCTAGGAAATAAAAAACTTGCTGCAATTCACCCACTGATTACCGTCTGGCTAATGCTTGATGAAATGCTCCAACAAGATATTTTCTCATTCTACTATTTTACGGGTTGATTGATCGCACATGGTAGCATGTTGTACCATCGATATACCGCGATCTCACACAAAAGCCTCCATCAATGATCAGATAACTCCATCGATATACCGAGATCCACTAACGATTTTCTGGTGCCATCTTTTTCTTAGACTGTTGCAATATCTTTTCTCTCCTGAAGTTCCGTTTGAAATTAGGCTGTGAGCTTTGAGCTCTAATCAGATTTTATATATTCTATCTACAAGCTTCTTGGTGGACTATTATTATTATTTGGTTGGGCTGCCCCAATAAATTCACACTTCTAAATATATTATCCATGGCTTGATTAACTACCACTTTGACAATTGATTAGACTGGCTGCTCCTGTTTTCTCTACCATTAATTCTAATCATCCATGTCAAAGCAAAGTTTTTGCAAAGATATGTTGAACTTGCTCATGATATGCCAAACAATAATTTTCATGGCAAGAAACTATATTGAAAATGAGACGTGTGCATAGAATTTTGAAAAAGCATTGTTAATTTGATTGGTGGAAATGAATTGTTATTTATTCTTGCCCATATATATACACACACACACACATATATATATATTGTAAATGGATAGTGGCACGCATCATGTATTTGGCAAAATGTCTAGCTCAAATTTTGTTCATTGAGAGCCATTTTTATGATTATCTCTATTAATCAAGGCAAGCTTTAAACCTCGCACATCAAGGTTAACTTGTAAGATCTCGCATCTTTCAAGGCGAGTCCAAGCTTGTGGATTTTTAATATCAGAGGCAGCATGTCCTCATTCCTTGAATAAAAGAAGAGACGCATTCTATGAGTCCTCATTCCTTGAATAAAAGAGGAGGCGGTATATTTTGTAATCCTTGTTCCTTGAAAAAAAGGAAGAGTCAAATCGTCAGTTGTGTTTGTCCTTGCAAAATGAGCCTTTCCTAGCCTCATTCGCGAGATTCTTATTCCTCTTCCCTCATTATCGTCGAGCCTAATTGTATGACCTCGTCATTTCGAGGCCAAGTTATAAGACTTTGATAGTTCGAGATTCTTATTCCTCGACTCTTACAATTATTAAGCAAGATTCGTCATTCTGAGGCCAATTTATAAGATTTTGATAGTTTGAGAGCTATTCGCATGACGTTTATCCCCTGCCTCGCCATATGCTTATTCCTCGTCTCTCACTATTATCGAGCCCAACTGTTAGACCTCGTCTATCCGATGTCAGCTTATAAGACTCCAATAGTCCAAGAGCTATTCGCGGAATGTTTAGTCCGTGCCTCGCCATGTGCTAATTCCTTACGTCATATTCTTCGCTTCTTACCATCATCGAACCTAGATGTAAGAACTCATCATTTCGAGGACAGCTTATAAGACTCCGATAGTTCGAGAGTTATTCGCATGATGTTTATTCTCCGCTTCGCCATATACTTATTCTAGGTTTCGCGAGATGCATATTCCTTGCCTCTCACCATTGTCAAGCCTAACTGCAAGATCTCATCATTTCAAGGCCAATTAAGACTCCGATAGTTCGAAAGCTATTCGCCCCCGTTTCGTCGGATACTTGTTCCTCGCGGAACCATCGTCAAGCCTAGCTGTAAGATCTGTCATTCCGATGTCAGTTTATAAGACTCTGATAGTTCAAGAGCAATTCACGATGTTTATTCCCCGCTTCGCCAGATACTTATTCTTGACTTTGTGAGATGCTTATTCCCTCTCATCATTGTCGACTTAGCTATAAGACCTCATCATTTCGAGCCAGTTTATAAAACTCTTATAATTCGAGAGCTATACGCGGGATGTTTATTTCCCGTTTCACCATATGCTTATTTTTGGCTTCGCGAGATGCTTATTTACCTCACCATCGTCGAGCCTAACCGTAAGACCTCGTCATTCCGATGCTAATTTATAAGACTCTGATAGTTCGAGATTTATTCACGAGATGTTTATTCCTGGCTTCGTGAAACACTTATTCCTCGTCTCTTGCTATCGTCGAGTTAGCTATAAGACCCCGTTATTCCAAGGCCAGTTTATAAGATTTCGATAGTTCGAGAGATTTACGGAATGTTTATTCCCCGCTTCGTCTTATGTTTATTCTTGGCTTCAAGAGATGTTTATTCCTCGCCCCTCACTATCGTCGGCCTCACTGTCATTCCTTGTAATTTCGAGGCCGCTTATAGGACTTCGACAGTTAGAGAGTTATTCACGAGATATTTATTTCTCGTCTCATTTGATGCTTATTCCTGACTTTGTGAGATACTTATTCCTTGCCCCTCACTGTCATCGAGCACAGCTAAAAGACCTCGTCATTTCGAGGCCGGCTTATAAGATTCCGTAGTTCGAGACGATCTACCAGCTCGATATTCATTCCTCGCTTCGCGAGATGCCTCACCATATGAGATGTTGCATTACAACTGCATAGCTCATTATGCCTCTACTCCATCAATTTTTCAGCTGCATCTATATTCAGAGTGCTCATCACGCCTCTGCATTAAGTGCACCCCAATCAAAGGTGCATTGCCAATCATCTATTATCCTAAGAGCACCCGCTTGGTCAAGCCAGTATTCTCCTAAGTGCACCAACTTAATCAAGTTTTAAGCACATCAGCTTAGTCGAGTAGCTATTCATGATCCCTACCATAGATGAATCATTCACCATGGAGGAAGCCCTTGACAAGGTGCATGACACCCCCAACGGGGTCACATCTTCCAAGAATGTCACTTCGATTTGAAAGGCACATGACACCCACACGTCGCTTCTAATTCCATCGAAGATGTTACTCTCCATGAATGAACCATCCACCATGGAGGAAGCCTTTGACGAGGTGCGTTACACCCCACGAGGTCACCTCTGCCAAGGATGTCCACTTCGATCGGCGAAGCGTGTGACACCCTTACATGGGTCGCATCCAATTACATCGAAGTTGCTGCTCTCCATGGATGAACCATCCACCATGGAGGAAGCCCTTTACAAGGTGGGTAAGATCTCCCACAAGGTCACCTCTTCCAAGGATGTCAACTTCGATAGGCGAGATGCGTGACGCCCCACAGGGGCCACCTCTGATTTCATCGAAGATGATGCCTTCCATGGTTGGATCAAACAGCATGGAGGAAACCCTTGACGAGGTGCGCGACACCTCCCATGAGGTCACCTTTTCTAAGAATGCCCTCTTCGATAGGTGAGGCGCATGACACCCTCACAGGGGTCACCTCTGATTCCATCAAAGATGCTCTATAGATGAACCATCCACCATATAGGAAGCCCTTGACGAGGTGCGTAACACCCTCCACGGGATGTTTACTTAGATCGGCGAGGCGCGTAACACCTTCACATAGGTCGCCTCTAATTCCATCGAAGATTATGTTCTCCATGGATGAACCATCTACCATGGAGGAAGCCCTTGATGAGGTGCGTGACACCCGGCACGAGGTCACCTCTTCCAACAATGTCCACCTCGATCGGCGAAGCACGTAACATCCCTACAAGGGTCGCTTCTGATTCCATTGAAAATGATGCTTTCCATGGATGAACCATCCACCAATAAGGGAGCCGTTGCCATGGATGCACCAACCCCATGCAAGGATGTCAGCTTAACACAACTGGTTATATATTCAGTCTCACCTCAGAGTCTGCCTCTACATTAATATCAGTATAACTGTTTATATTCAGTTTAGAGTCAGCATCTAAATCACTATCGGTACAGCTTTTTATATTAAGTTCAAAGCATTGCCTTTGCATCAGCTTATCACAGTTGCTTATATTCAAAGTCTCATCCATGCATCAACTTCATCGCAACTACTTATCTCAGAGCACTGTCCTTATCCAAAAGTCCATGCATTATATGAATAACTATACCTGAACTTGGGGAACTATTGTGATACTAGTATCTTAGTATCATTACATATTACTGTTACCATATGCATTATATTATTGCTCGCAAGTACGTATGCCACATCACTTGCTAGCATGTCATGACACTGTTTTCACCATAGCCAGTACGTATGCCACGTTATCCACATTATCATTTTATTAGCGTCGACACATTACTTGTTTCACTATAGCACTATTGTTACATTGAGTTGTGCAAGTATATGACCTACTATGATACATGATAGGCTCTCTGCATATATCTTGGAATAAATTTGATGTAATTATTCATTTTATTGTCATGAGTGATTTGAGGGGCAAATGAACACCAAATTTATTTTGTATATGTGCAGTTGATATATTGTAGTGTATTACGGGTTGGTTCAGTTCATATTACAAAGGAGATACCGTCGAAATTTTGACAAATTATATGCGATATCTTTCGAGGCAATCTGTAAACCCTCGCTTATTCAGGCTCGCACATATACTTTCAAGGGAATTCGTAAGCCCTCACATTGATGCATATTTTTGAAGCAGTTTGTAAATCCTCGCTTATTGGAGCTATTCATACTTCTGAGGCAATCTGTAACACCTCGTTTACTTGACATCTTATATTTTGAAGTCTGACCTACACGTGAATGTACAATTCAAACTTGGGGGATTATTGTTACACTTATAAATTATGTGGCATGCGCATGACGGAGAGGGTCCCATATTGTCAATGTGGCTTCAATTATTTAATTGATTGTGCCTATTTAATTAAATAACATTGTATTAGACTTAGAACTCGGCCCATTAACCCCACTTAGCCTATCCATTCTCTATATATATGTGAATCTATTTCACATAAGATATGTTCTCTAACCTTAGCCAAATCCCATCTCCCGTTTTGTGCACTCATTTTCTTTCGTCCAGCCGTTGATTTGATTGTCGGAGTGCAAACGATCGTCGGACCCTTTTCTCGATTGACGGCCTTTGCCTTCTAACAAGATGTTCAGTGTGCAGGTGATGCTTGCTTAGAGGAGACGTGGTCGAGATTCTATTGGCACACTTTTTGAGGTTAACAAAAGAAAACACTGCATTCCAACTTCTCCCACAAAATGCGGGATTTCATTGATTAAGAACAACCAACATTAGCTTTTTTGCTTCATAAACATGGGTGCATGTTTCTCTTCCTGCCATAAGCACACCTAATGACCTAAAAGTATAAAAGACAACACCTTGGACACTACAGTTAAACTTAATTTAAGAAGGAAAAAAAACTATTTATAAGGGTTTCGTGCTATCTTGCTACAAAACAACCCTACTTACTACATTCCATTGGCTACATACTTTAGCTCCATTACTTGATTTCAGAAAGTAACGTCTTAGAGCCAAGGAAGTAAAATAGTAAACGATTCAATAGAATGCCAAGATGAAGGAAACTACCCTCTTTCAGGAAATAATTACAGTATTTAAGATGCCAACTCATCAGCATTATATCACATCTATCACATTAAAAAAAAAAAAAAACCCAAGTGAACCTTGTGCCAAGCATCATTAAATTTCATACAATGATGCATTGACAATTTTGTTATGATGCTAACATTTTTCGATAAATCCACAACATCCAGAGAAAACAAAATTTGAACCATTTATCATACCTTAAATGAAGCAAATGTCTCACCCTTCTTCCTTTTTGTTAATTGTGACATCATGATCTTGTCATATGCTTTTTCCAACTGAAAATAACACATTTTCCAACATCAGATATCTTGAATAAGTCTAAACATATCATATTTTATACATCACCATACATAAATTATATACATTAGGACATAAATAAAACCTACTCGAGCAGCGGCAGCCTCATCCCCTCTCCTCTCAGCATCCTTCCGCTTTTTTGTGTACGCTGCCTTTACCATGTCAAATCCCTCAAGGGCATTTACACCAAGAACCTTGATAAGATATTAAAATGCGCAGGTGTGACATAAATTACACTGAACAGAATTTAAAAAAAAAAAAATTGCACCAAGAGGCAATCTAGAATACCTCGTACGGGTTAGAATCGTTATTTGAACTAGAACTCCCAGCAGCTGAGGATGCAGCACACTTCACCCTTAAGTTATTCAGTGGAGATAGTGTGGGCAACCTGAAGAAATTAGTATCCTAAATTCCATTGTTAAATTTAAAACGGAATAAACAGCCATGAAGCAAAAAGGAAAAGTATTAGTACAATCATTACCTGGGAAATTGACGGCATAATCCGGGAAATGGAATTGAATCACCTTTGAAAATATTGTTCCTCGGAGCGTATCGTGAAGGGGGTTTTGGAAATTGGATCAGGTTTGATGATACTGAGAAGGCCATCGATTGACTAGAATGCTGAATTTGAGGATTACGTTTAGGGTTTTGAGAGGTTTTATCGTATATAACTTTATAGCCGTTAGTCACTTGGCCCTTGTTTGAGCCATTTTGGGTGAAATGATGGTTTTGGAAACATGGGCTTTGTTCCCTACCGTATTTTGGCTGCAATTTCAATGCTGAACTTCGAAACTAGTAATTTATTTATTTTTTTGCTTTTTAAGTATAAAATAATATTTATTTTGAAGCTTATTGATTTAGTCCATGTTTGTCTATCAATATCCAAAAACTCATTTTTTTTTCTAAACTCTTTCTCAACTATACATTCTCATAATAAAATATTTTACGTGAAAATCCAAAATCTTTCTCTACTTTCTAATTACACATTCTCTAAACAATTACTATTTTAAAACTCATTATTCCAAAAAAAAAAAAAAAACTCTTTTGATGGGCATCAAATAGAGGCTTAACTATAAGCTCTTATTTGGACTCCATTTTAATATAAATTTGGGGAAAAATGAGTTTTGGAATAGTGATTTTTTGGTGGATATGTGATTAAAAAAAATATTTTTAATTTATGTGTAATATTATTTTATGCAAGAATGT
>CADEPD010040962.1:0-11067 GCA_902829195.1 Fraxinus dipetala | reverse complement strand
CTATTTCACTAGGCAAAGAATTTCATTTTATGTGATACAGGTGCAAGTGTAGATTTAATGTATTTGTCTAATTTCAGGAAACTAGAAGTTGGGAAAGTTATATGATCGAATGTGACGCTACAGCTGGCAGATAGGAACATGAGATACCCATGGGACAAGGTTGAAAATGTGTTCATCAAGTTTAGGAAGCTGATATTCTCGGTGGACTTCCTTGTTATGGACCTCGAAGACGGCTAAGATATGCCAATAATATTAGGTCAACCATTTTTATCAACAAGTCGAACTTTGATTGACATGGAGAAGGGTGCATTGACTGTGAGGATAGATGATGCACATGAGATCTTTAAACTACATAGTCCATCCCAATTAACCATTAGTCTTGGAGGAGATCAAATATATTGCTAAAAAACTGCAACAAGGTTGAAATGTGACAAAGCCTATATATCTAGGAAGCTTTAGTCGAGAGGAGAATGGAAAGTTCAATGTCTGGAGGGAAAAAAGATGATGCAAGGCTTGAAATTGCAAGGAGTACAAGGGCTCAAGACACCTATTTGAACCATCATGATCAGTCCCTCTACACACTCAAGACACCTATTTGAACCACCATGATCAGTCCCTCTACACAGTCTAACTAAAAACTATAAATTAAGCGCTTGTTAAGAGGCAACCCAATTTCCTAACCATTTTATCTGTTTTGATTTCCGTATTGCGTTGAATGTAGTTTTTATTTTTGATTTATATGTTGCATTAGGTAAAGGCACGTTTGAATTCAATTTGGACGTCAGCTTCATCATTAACACTTAACGTAGTTAAAATAAAACATTAATTGAGTCAAAATGAGTTTTTCACTTTTATTTTTTAATTGTTTTCTTCCTCTCTTGATTGGTACCATGTATATTAACATTAGAAGGAGCTTAACAAAGTACAAGTTGAGATAAATTTGACAAATAACTTCTCACACATTCAACAGAAAAACTCATAGAATACCTTCTTCTTTTTCTTCCCCATTCACTTATATATTTAGTTATGCTTTAAGACATTGAGAATAATGTCAATTTTAAGTTTGGGTTGGGAAAAACTTTGAATTTTTACTTTTTGAGCGTTTGTGTGATTGTTTTTCATTACTATTTTAGTATATAATAGAAAAATACAAAAAATTGAAAATTTTGAAAATTTTCAACAAAACAATTTTTTTTTTATTTTAAGTTGTGTGCTTGTGTAAGTTAGATAGTCTGACATGCATTGATGATTATATTTGAGATTTATTGTTGATTTATGAATTGTGAATATGTTACATGCTAGATTGATTGATGCTTAACTCTGCAAAACTAATGTGCACTAGAATTGAGTTTGACATTGTGATGAAATGAGTTGATTCATAAGCTTGATAGGTTGATTTAGCCGAACATAGATGCTATATTCAAACCATACTAAATTCTTTATCATTAAGACCAAATTTAGTATAGTTTAGGGATAATTTTACGGTTGTAGGAAGATAGGATGTGAATTGGGATTCTACGTGTTAAAATTTATGTGTGGATTGTCCTATACCTAAGTAGGAATGGGAGAAGATATCCATGTACTTCATAATTGCTTTACCTTGAACCACAAAGACTTATGATGCGATTTGGATGATTGTGTATCTATTGATGAAGATCGCCCATTTTCTGTTAGTACGGATGACATATTGAATGAAACAATTTGATGCTCTAAACATCGAAGAAATAGTCAAACTCCATGGTATCTTTGTGTCTATCGTCTCCAATCGAGACCAGAGATTTTTATCAAAATTCTAAAAAAGTTTATACAAATTGACGAAAATCCAATTTCATTTCAACATTGCTTTTCATCCACATATTGATGGACGATCTGAGCTTCCATTCAGACACTAGAAAAATGCTATGAGCATGTTTATTAGGATTTTGATAGAGTTGGGATAAATATTTGCCCCTAATTGAATTTTCGTACAACAACTACATACATTCATTGGAATGCCACCATTTGAAGCATTATATGGAAGAAAATGTCGATCACCACTGCACTGGGTTAAAGTTGGGAAAAGACACATTTTGGGGACCTGAGATGATACAGGAAGTCAATCACACAGTAGAACTTATAAGACGCTTAATAACAGCCCAAAGTAGCCAATAGTTATGCAGATTCATGGAGACGACCACTAGAATTCAAAGTTGGCGAAAATGTGTTTATAAAAATCTCACCAAACAAATGAATGATGAGATTTGGGAATAAATGAAAATTGGAGCCCATACGTATATGATAACGTCAAAAGAGCGAAGAAAGTCTCTTACGAATTAAAATTACCATCCAACCTGAAAAGAATACATAATGTCCTTCACGCATCAAATTTAAGAAGATACATACATGATCTCACCCATATTATAGACAAAGCGCCAACAGATCTGCAACCAAACCTAACTATAGAAGAATGTCCCATTGAAATTTTAGCTCGTGATACTGAAGTTATTAGGGGTTGACGTTCCAAGGATTGAATATGGGTTATTAGGGGTTAACTTCCCAAGGATTGAAGGGGACCAAAACACGTGTAAATAGATTCTATTTAAGCTGAGCCTCTGTTTAGTCTTTTCACCAATTATTCATCTTAGTATTTATGTTGAAATTTTCCAAGAATGTCTATATTTTCATGAATGTCTATATTTTCCATAAATCTCTTACATTTCTCCATGAATTTCTTACTGAAGTTTATTTAAAATGAAATTATGTTCATGTTATATATTTCAAGTTAATATTGAGTACGCCTTTCTTTTTTAATAAATGTCTCATAACAAATGAATAACGAACTATTAGCATGCCAATGAAATGACACAACAAGGACCACACACTCAAGATCATGACCACTACACAACAAGGACCATACACTCACGATTATGTTATAAGTTATTGAAGTGATCAGGATCGATCACGATCATGACAAATAATGATCATATTACAAGTTTTTGAAATGATTTGAATTAATGAAAGAAGTTCATAAATAATGAACAAGTATGATGATATGCC
Organism: Fraxinus dipetala; assembly: GCA_902829195.1. Taxonomy (NCBI): domain Eukaryota; kingdom Viridiplantae; phylum Streptophyta; class Magnoliopsida; order Lamiales; family Oleaceae; genus Fraxinus; species Fraxinus dipetala. The sequence goes on along the minus strand of CADEPD010040962.1, from coordinate 8,031 downwards.
CGAGAATGAAGAATCATAATTTATGTTTTACTGATAGAGATAACGTGCTAAAATAAATTTCATGATTTAATGGCAAAAATAATCATATGAACATACCTTCACTCACTGAATTATTGTTCACATTTTTCTCTACAAAAATTTATAGTAATTGGAGTGTGAATATTTAACGACATGCATAGAAGGTTGGACCATTCATCCGATAAGTTTGAAGTACGTTGGGTTAGCATTTGTAACTTATGATCTTATGAAGTAATTACACCTGAAACTTTTACGTGGAAGATGAGTATGATACAAGTTGAAACATATGACTCGCGAATTAGATTATTAAAGACTATTCATTCAAATTACGAGTACAACGAGTATCATCAGTATTTCCACTTTTAACTAGATGTAATCATTAGTTTTTGGCAATAATATGTAAAAGACTTTTGACGATTATATTTAATAGGTGGACTTCCATCATTTTCAAAATTTTATGCAGTCCATGTGGAACTGTTTGAATGAAAATGGAATGAAATGCAAATATTTTCCTTGTTTATTATATTTTTCAAAATGCAGATTATTTGTTCATTAATTATAAAATAAAAACGTTGAGCAAGAATTTAAGTTAATTGTTTGAATATATACATAAATAACTAAATAAATAAATAATACAAGGATATGGGCTCGACATGAAGGGGTGTCTTTGATCCCTAATATCTTAAAAGAGGCAATCCATCGTTTACTGTTCATTTGTAAATCATTTTTTATCCCCATTTTATCCATAGTCATCCACTTCCCATCCACGCATCTTCAAAACAAAATGGTACTATGGACTTCTTCTTATCCACAATTGTTGATTGGGGAAAGGGGAAAGATAAAAAGGAAAACAATCACACAATTGTTGACTGGGAAAAGACAAAAAAGGAAGCAACCACAATTGCTGACTCCTGCTTTCCACTTGAGCAAGTGAAGGAGCAATGCTTTCTTATCAAGTTGCTGAATATAATGAGATATGGCCATATGAAATATTTCCTGAAAAAGACAAGGGAAAGGGTTCATTCTTGAATCTACTAGGACAACCAATGCACACTAATAACATAGGTTACACAGCTTTCATCCATATCTAGATAATCAACAAGGTCAATGTGAATTACGTACAACTATCAAATATGAGCCCCTAAAAAGGTTCTCATGAAACTCAATTCGAGACCAAACATAAACTTGGATGTTCTCCTAGCTCACAAGGTTAAAGAACTCAATCCAGCCTAATGAGTTGGGAGACGAATAGCCAAAACTGTGTATTTCACGTCTATGTATAAAAGGAATAAACTCCATCAATCGCTCAACTCAATAAATCAAATCATCACCTGATGAATCTTGTAACCAGATCCGTGAATAGACTTTAGCATATCGTTTATCAAGTTCATAATGCCTCTTTCCATAAAGGAGGTAGAAAACTTCCTTATAGCAGCCCGAGAGATCAACTTTGCAATGTCCTAAAGTATGCAAGCGATTAGAAATCAATCATTGGCAAGAGACATAACCCCATTGAAGATTATGTTACTATAATTATATACCTTGACCACTATACATGCATCTTTGGTTTTTTTGCTATATCTCAACATATTGTACACCTGCAACTAAAATATGTAAAATCTTTTCATAAAGGGCCTTGCATGTGGTTTTCTTGCTATATCTCAACATATTGTACACGAAAAATGCTTCTGAATGGGCACCTATTTATCAAGGTGGTAAATTAAAGAGAAACAGAGCTCCTGCATAAAGAAAATTGGTATCAATGGGCCCACATTGCGGTTAAAACTAAATTAAACATGTCGAAAACCATCTTGATAACCAGAAACTATTATGTCATCTTTGAACAACTCTCCATTGTGAATAGCATACTCTTTCAGGGAAACAAAGGCTCACCTCTCCGCGCTGCGCGGAGTTGGTCTCCGCTCCGCACAGCCCGGAGTCACACTCCGTACTGTGCAGAGTGTTGAAAAAAAAAACAAAAAATTCTCCTCACTCTGCGAAGTGTGAAGGAAAAAAAATAAACTCTTCGCACCGTGCGGAGTGTGAAGGAAAAAAAACTCTCCGCACAGAGCGGAGTCACACTCTGCACTTTGCGAAGTGTGAAGGAAAAAAAATTTCCACACAGCGCGGAGTGTGGTGTCAGCTGTGTGCGGACACCAGTGTCCGCGCAGCTTGAAATTTTTTTTTTTTTTTAAGTATTGGATTACAGTTAATGTTAGTATCAATTTTTCAAATTTGAGTATTAGCAAATGGATTGCCTTAGTTCATCTCTTTCAAAATTCTGAATATTACTTTACATTTATTGTACGATGAAGATAGTAAAATCAAACGGAAGCTTGCTGAGATGGATTGGGTAAAAAACACAGATATTTGTGAGTTATTTGCATGTGATCAATGGTATAGCTTCAATACTTTTATACTGCATTGTAATGTTGCTATTATTGATGAACACTGCTCACTCAATGGGGCCTCAATTCTGTTAGTCAATATTTTGACTGAAGGTTCTCGTTGAATGTTGTTTCTTTGCTTTTCATTTTGTTAAAAAAAATTCTTTTTCCTTTTTCCTAAATATAATTAGTGATTATTATGCATTCTAGATGTAGAAGGTCACATTTAACTTGGACCTTTTTCCTTTTACTTTGAGTAATTTAATACAAATAAATCTGTATAATAGTGTTAAAGTTATTTTTATCTTGCTGAATCAAGTTTAATTCTTAAGATATGGTTGCTTTTGTTTAATTTAACATTGTGTGTCTAAATGACACTATCCAGTTGAACACTATTTTATGTATTTTGGTAATAAAGACAAGCTAGAGATGTTGTAAAAGTTATAAAAAATGCCTAGGATGCAAAAATTTGAACACTCAATTAATTACAGTGTAAGTGCTTATAAGGTATATAATTTTTCTGCTTGGTTTGATGGATCCCTTTTACTTACAGCGGATTATACACTCCTCACAGTGTGGAGTCATACTTCGCACCGTGCAGAGTGTAAAGGAAAAAAAAATTTCATGAACCTTCAGTAGCGTGGGAATTTTTTTTAAAATTTCCTTCAAAAATTTCCTTCAAAAATTTCACAGTGTGGAGTCATACTCCTTACTATTAAATTTCTCCGCACAACGCGGAGTGTGGTGTCCGCGCTGTGCAGACACCAGGCATACGTAGCGTGGGAATTTTTTTTAAATATTGGATTACAGTTAAAGTTAGTATCAATTTTTCAAATCTGAGTATTAGCAAATGGATTGCCTTAGTTCATTTCTTTGAAAATTCTGAATATTACTTCACATTTATTGTACGATGAAGATAGTAAAATCAAATGGAAGTAGCACTGTCACATGGATTGTTCGATTAGGCAATACATTGACATGCCAATTATATATCTCAAGACAATTTCCAACATCAAAGCCTTTTTATTGCTTGGTTGCAAAACTTGTTGATGAAGATATGTTTCTCTTTATTTACTCAAATGAAGCATTCCTGCAGTGACCCCAAGATTCTTTTTGAATTCTCTCTGTTGCTACTGCTCTATATAGTTAATTGACTAATAAGTGAAAGTTTAAATATGTTCACGCTGTTCTCAACTGTTAGTCTTAAACATCTATTGTATCTCTTTTTTTACTGTTCCAAGGGATTGAATTGAGTTCATCTGTTGATGTCTACATGGTATCATGTCTCCAAGTGTTAGTTCCCGAAGTTTTTCGCATAAGTCATCACATTTTCTTAACTTTATGTCAATTTATTTATACACTTTCCTAAGTTTCTGACTTAATCCAGACTAATCTCATTTTATGTTGTTTTTTACTTTCAAGATAAAATTTAAATTGGGCAATCCAAAAACGTTCCATTATTTAAATCAATCAAATTGGTACGAATTAGATTGACTTGATGAATCCAAAGAGTATATAAAAATAAAGAAGGCAATGGATACTATGGGAATAAGTTAAGAGGAACAAGTATAAAGGACAGTTGTTTACATGCAATCGAAATCAAATTTTGGGTTTTATTGATTCATTTTAACAATTTTGAATTTATTTTTCTACTACAAGAATGTTTGTTGCTGTGATAAAAGTTCTAATGTTTTTTTCCTGTGAAGTATTATAGATTTTAACTGTGTTTATTTTGATTATTTTCTTTTGCTCTCAATTTTTCTTCTCGTGCTCTTTTTGCATTGAAGTTTGTAATGGTAGTGGAAGTGATGTAGGATGACCTCGGGGGTCTATCTCTTATAGGCTTGGGACCAAAACCAGTATGGCAGAAAAAACAGAATTCCTGTTTTAGAGGTTTCAACTTTGAGGAGAATTCGGATTTGAGGCATCTAAGTTGGATATGGAATGGCTGAAGACATGGATAATCAGTTAAGATTTAGAAAGAAAAGAATTCGGGTGGCTTTGGACCCTGTTGTAGTGCCTGGAAAAAATACTTACGGTTTAAAGTGAAATTGATTGGACTTGAAAATTATGGATGTTACCTATGTAAGCCAAACTTTTACAGTTACGATTTTGATGTGTTTACTATGCGGCAACATAGTCCACTCATAACATTACTTATCAGTTTGTGGACAAACCCAGAGAATATACAACTATTGGTGCACACGTGTGTGGGGAATCGGGATTGGGCGATTGGGCTGTTCATTTGGCACCTTGACTCGTTTCTTTTTCTATCTTATTCATTCTTGTGGTTTATTCCTATTCTTCCTCTCATTTATCTTTTGTTATTTGTTTTTCAGTTGGTTTAGAATTTTAATATTTTATCTGAAGCTTAGTTTTATTTTATTTATATTTTGCAGATATGCATACCAAATTGCAAGATAATGCTGCAAGTGTTGCAGCTGAAATGTTAACAAGGTGTGGCATACATCGCTTAATGTTAATTAATATAGTTGGCGGTGGTGTACACGGAATTATACATGAACAACTTGGAGGGTCCAATTCATGACGAACTAGGAAAATTGAAGTGTCTTATCAGCCTGGATTCATCCCTCCATCTCTGTCCAACCTCCCTCTCCATACTGAGATTCTTGTAAGCACTAACAGTTTCAATTTTAACTTCTTTCACTTTAATATCATACCATACTCTATCCACTACTATTAATCTACCTTATGGAGTATTTTTGTCAATTTTTATGCATCTTAATAGCAACAGGCTAATAGGAAGAATATTAAGGTAAATTACCAAGTTTGGAAAACTATTGATTGTGTAAGTACTCAGATCAAAACTAAGCCATGCTCATGTAATATTAGAGCTCTCTCTTTCCCCATCATTTTTTATACAAAATTTGCTTTGACAAAATATAACTCGGTTTAAATATTCTTTCTGTCTCTTTTTGCATTTATATATTTTAAACACAGAAATGTGTAATTCTTAAGAACAAAAAAGGTGGTGGTTGGTGGTGCCTTGTATTTTGTAGTCTAAAATGCAGTGGACTTTGAGGTGAAGAGAGTGTTGTTGCTGCCATGAGGCAAATTAAAATAATAATCATAATTTTTTTAAAAAAATTCAATTCAAATTAGCGACGGAAATTTGTTGCTAATAATCAACGGACTTTAATTCGTAAATAATTGATGACGAAGTTTGTTGCAAAGATGTGATTTTTAAGTATGATATGATTTGTATTTGCTTTAATTAATTTCACATTTATGTTTGTTCTTCACTTTGAACAGACAAGACATATCCATTTTGCATTGTCGAGTTTGTGTAGTGATTGTCTTGTTATGAGTATGTTAAAATTGCGTTTCCATGGAATGAACAATTTTTTAATTACCTGCACAAAGTTTAATGAGAAGTCATGCTATCAATTGGCTAATCTATTTTAATTTTACACTTGTGTTATAATCGCATGAATAATTGTATATTTTTCTACTGAAGGTTCAAGAAATTGTAGTTAGCTATCTTTTCCATCACAATGTTTGTGTACTTTTACATCAAGGATGAAAAGGAATGCATCAAGTGGTGAAAATATAGTCTTTTACTGCAGTTCACTAGCTTTCTTTCCAAGGTGATATTAACATTGATGAGTGAGACAATTGCAGTTAGCTTAGATTCCGATGTCTCGTAACAGAGATCTCTATTGCTAATCAAATACACCTAAAGGTTAAGGAAATGAAGTAAACAAGAGTTCGGTTAAATTTCTATTCCTGTAATTTTTTTAAACTATTAGAATCTGTATGTAAAAGTCATTGGCTTTGTAACATAATATATTGTAATTGCATTTGAGATTGGGTTTTACCGTTTCTCTCAATTGGATGATTACCAAATTTACATTTTATTAGTTTTTAAAATTATCAATTTTTGTATGTATAAAAGTTGATGCATAACTAATCATGAAAATAATTTGTATGCATTGGCGACTGAGTTTTCTGTCAATTAGATAATTACAGTGTTGGGTGATAAGAATGACAACACTTCCCCTGATTCACTTGGAAATAAAATTACAAGTGGATCAAAACACATTAACTACTAGCAGCAGATGCACATGGCTGAAACTGCGTATATTTCTAGGGACGGTGCAAGAAGTAATGATTTTATTGTTACAGAAACTGCTTCTGAAGCTGCCAAACGTAGGAAAGCAAGGCAACCAAAAGATGGCAAACTAGCAAAATCAGCAACACTGTCTTGTACACCCGTGCCAAGTGGCTGGTATGTTTCCTTTAATATTTCAGACTCATGGTTTACAACTTAGTTCCCACTTATGGGATTGATTTCTAATTCTAGCAAGTAGCACATAGATAAAATAATTCTTTAGACCTTTCCAATTCAATATGTAAAGATTTTTATTACTGTACAATGCTTTGTTTCAAGTGAAAGATGGACTTCTCCTGCCAGAGTTGACCTCCCTTTAAATGACTACAATTGAAGATGCTGATTACAAGGAAGACAAGTTTGAATGTAAGCTTAATCATTTTTGCACATGGATTTATATTAAAGTACTATGATATCGACAATTACAGTGACATGAAGAGAGTCGCCTTCGCTTGACGTCGCTTTTATGTGCGTTCAATTGTATTTCTATCTTCTCAATTTCAAATTGTCATATGTTAATTTTTTTAACATTCTTTTCTTTCTCCTTCCATTGAAGAAAAGAAAGGTGTGTGCGTCATGTACTTCAAAAAATGATCATTTGCTAATGTTTTACGGCGTGTGTTTTGTTCATTGTGTTACAATAAGGTCAATTTCTATAAGATTTATGTGAAAACTTATTAAATTTTCAGAATATTTTAGCTTCCCATTAACATTCGACACGAACACAACCTTCAAAAATATCACAACCCGTGCATTGCACGGTCTTTGACTAGTATTGTTAGAAATGTAAGGTGTGTATCTGATATTGTCTTAAATTATTAATTAGAAGATAGTAATTAAGAAATTTTTTTTTTGTTTTACAATGTTAAAAAGTTAAATAAGGTATAATATATATTATTTTGTTAACTTACTAAATTATTATTTATTGATTAGATGTCCGAGCTTGGGAAAAGAAGATATTAAAATTTATAAATCGCAAAAAAATCATCTTTTATATAAAAACATTTAATGGAAAATCAATATAAAATAGTAATATGCAAAATTTTACATAAAAATATAGGGTGTGCTTTTTTTATTCCAATTAACGGTATTTTTGTTAATTCATCTATTTATAGTGGTATATTTGTATTATATTTTTTAATAAATGGTGCTTTTTAACCATTATATAAAAGGTGGTATGTAAAATGTAAATTTATAAAATAAGGTGTGCAAAGTGTAATTATATCCTATATGCAGGATATATTTTGTAAATTTTCTAAAATAATTAATTTTTTCCGGACAAAAGAAGTAAATTCTATGATTAAATTTTCAAAAGAATATCCTAATATCCTTTTAATATGTTAGTCAATGTTGAATGTATGTTGTATGTTATTATAAAATATTTTATAAGTGCTGTAAAAGTAATATTTGAATATGCGTGAATTTTAATTTATTTAAAATTAACACCAGAGAATATATATATATGACAATAAATGTTAAATTATTTATTTAATT
>CADEPD010040946.1:0-12332 GCA_902829195.1 Fraxinus dipetala | reverse complement strand
AAAAACCAATTTCTCAAAAGTTTACCCCCTTGGGTCCGCCAGTAATTATATGTTACCTGACAATTCAACGAATTTGGTTATCGAAGAACTATCAAACTACTAATTAACATCCACATAATCAAAATATCACAGTAGTAGCAAATTCAGACTTTGAACATTCCAGATAGCATGGTAGACCCATCAAAAATAAAAATAGCCTACTACCACAAACCTTCAAAGAGAAGGGCAACATCACTTAAGGCCGAATGCTTCTTTAAGACCCATGGACTTCCCACTGTCAGTGGTAACGACGGCTAGTAGCAGTGGAAGGAGATTAAAATCCATATGGAAGCCTTGCTTAAGAAGTCAAGCACACACACGGCAGATGCCCTTTCCATGTCCACGTCGAATGAAATGAAACGTACAGTTGTGGTGGTGGTCAAGAAATCAATATGATTTGCTAAAACTGTTGTGCATACAAGTGTTGGTAGATAAATGGGCACGTTGTACAGAAGCCATGGGATAAAAATTCTCTAAATATTTGAGAAGCATATTGACTGGTTTGGAAATCTGGTACCTTCTTTATTGTATATAAGAAAGATGTTACGAATGTCATCAAGGGCGGACCTAAGATTATGGTTCAATGAAGGTGACACAGAATTATGTAAAAAATAAGGAAACAATGCATGCCTACTACATATAAGAATCACATTTCAAAAATAATAAACTTGTGAAATTATTTCCAAATTCAGGTGTTAGTTCCAATTAAAAATATATATAATATTAAATTAATTGGAATTAATTATCCCCACCCCACCCCTACCCTAATGCACAACCACTGACACCTTAAACTAAAATTTACAGCCACAAATAATACCTTCACCCAAAAATTTCCTGAAATTGAATTTTTTTTTCTGGAGATGACACCCCACGCCCATCCCACAATAGAAAATTCTCCAGAAATTCTCTCGACTCCCTACACCATCCCTCACCGCATCAATAGAAAAATCTTCAGAAATTGTGGTAGTGATAGTTTTGCATTGTAGGTGATCAGATTTGTGACTAATGTTACCTGTGACCAGATTTATTATTTGTGATTAGGTCGATGTTGTTCCACGAAGATTTGTAATTGTATGCAACTAAATCACTAACCTATATTATATGTGATTAAGTTTGACCAAATTTATTTTTGGTTTGACTATCTATGACTATCTAATTATGATTGTATTTAACCAAGTCACAAATCAGTTCTATCTGTGACTAATTGTGACGAAATTTATCTTCAATACGATTAACTATGACCAATTTTATGTTCAGTGTGATTGTTCTGTGATCGATTCAATCTTAACTGTGATGGAATGTGATCAAGTTATAATCAATCACAATTAATACAAAATAAGTCACAACCATTCACAAAAAACACATAGTTGATCACATCTGTTTGTTGCCACCACCACAATTACCAACATCCACAACCACCTGTACCACTATCAGCAAAACTATCGCCATCTATAACACCACCAACAACAGAACCACCACACAGATCAAAAAAATGATCGTCTCCATTTGTAAAATACCAACAACCATCCCAAAAATCTGGCTAAATAGCAGATCCACAACCATCTACATCACAAACCATCCTCGACAGATCCACAACCTACTACTGCACACAATGTCGCGCACACATCACATCACTAGCACCACCTTACCATAACCTACCAATGCACACACCACTACTAGGAAGCAGCGTCTACCCACCTGCATACACATAGACTAGGTGCCGATGCTTCTTGAAAAAGATCAAAACTGTATCTTCATGAAACAACATCGATATGAAGAAGAATATCAAAATCTGAAGAAGATCGGAATAGCATCTTCGTGAAACGAAAGAATGAACCTAGCTTGCAGCAATGCCGTCAACGGTGAAGCTTTTAGCCCTCGTCGTCACTACTGCTACGAGAAGCTTCTCGCCTCTGCTAGTGCTCCCAGTAGTGGCGAGCTTTGCGACAACACTGGCCGGACGAACTCTAAGTTTGAACCTAAACAAAAATTGTTGGGGTTCATTGATGCTTAAAAATTATAGTATTTGTGGGAGAAATATTACTGGAATGCCTTACACTTCATAGGAAAATTTTCTATGAATATTGAAAGATACGAAACCCTTGTACTAAATTTTGAAGTCATAGGATGATTCACAAAGGTGATGAACCCTAAACCAAAGAGAATAAAATTGGACGAAAATCATTTATTGCACTTGTATTGGATATGTAGGGCTCGTTTGAGCCTTATTTTTTTCTTCAAAAATTCATTTTTTAAAAAACTTATATTTAACTACATATTTTTCAATAAAATAATTTTATATGTAAATCGAAAACTTTTTCTTCTTTTTAACCCCACATTCTTCTAAAATCACTATTTTAAAATATATTTTTTCCTAAAATGAGGCTCAAACATAGATGTAATAATAGAATTAGAATATTTGAAGAATATTCATTTATTGAATTGCATTGTACTGTATACCTTGTTAATCCTTAACGGTACAATGATATAAATTGGTGGACCTTGCTATACTATTAGGGCCACATGGACCCTAGCAGTGCCAATGATAAGTGAAGTAGGGTGGGGTGGGGGAAGGGCCCTGGTAGTGCCAGGGGGTAGCTAGGTAGGGAGAGGCAAAGTACTAAAAGGGATACGTACTACCAATTATTCAAAATTCACTAGTAAAATTGTTTTACTATGGCTGTGCACATATGTGTTAGAAATTCTCCAAATAAATTATGAATTGAAAGATGATATAGCTTTAAATAAAGTTAGATGCAAGAATGCAGCTTCATATATTTATGGGAGGATTCTTTAATTGGTAAATGTCTACATCTATTAAATTAATTAATTGTGATATTCCTATATATTTAACAAGATACAAACTCAGTCATAATAGTAAGTTTAGACATATATGTCATAGCAGAATGCCATGATGCCGTTGATATTAATCCAACATTGTTAGCTGGAGATCCTAAGATCATGATTTAATGGGGCAACTAAGTTATGAAGTTTCAATGAGCAATTGAGAGTTAACTCTTACACATTCCTATGATAAGAAAAATGTTATTTACTGAATATTTTAGGTTAAGTTAAACTTGTAATGACTACAAGATCTTGGTTTAATGGGGGTATACCAGGTACTTTTAATAGGATATCATTTATACAGGTGTGAAGTGGGGTCGCTTCTATAAGAATGTTTTAAAACTTGAATTTTCTAAAGCACTTATAAAATCCAAGAATTGTTCAAGGCCAAAATGAAATAGTGATAACCCGGATGTGTTAGGAAGGTTATATTGTTGATACTATTGTATTAGTTTACACCAATGACTCACAGTTCAAGACATTGCATACATTGATTAGCTAAGTAAATTAGATAGCATTCTACTACAGAATGTTAAAATCCATAAGTTCCATATCCACATGCAATAGCTCTTCGCTTAAACTCTCTTTAGTGTCTACGTAATCATTATTTAAGTGGAAAATGTTAGTCAATAAATGAGAAATTAAGTCAAATTTAAGCCACTTAAATATGTGATATTATCGAAAAAAATTGTAGAATATTATGAAATATTATAGAATATGCTCAACTGAAAAGATATATGAAAGATCACGACTTTTGGAATTTTTATTTTTCAATATGTGTGCTTTTTTCATACATAGGCTACCTTCCAAGTTTAAACACCGAAAAAATAATTTTATTAATGAAATAAATTTACAAATTTTGAACGCATAAAAATCACTAACCAATTATATTTAACAATGGAACACTCAATTTATTCTCTCTTTCCATTCTCTGTTTCTCACTCACGCACACACTCTCACACACAGAGTCTCATCACTCATAATATCTACTTGCACATATTACAGCATAAACAGACACATATATAGAAGCATTCAAATTCGGTGGTTTCTTCTACACATTTCTATTTGGGCGGTGAAGAAGAAAACTCTAGAATGGCGGTGGTTAAAGTAGATATGTCGGTTGTTGCTCCTCCTTCTAGTATGGTGGTGGAATTCACAATTTCCATAGCAAAAAAATTCTAGCGACTTCCATAAAGTTGGTGCTACATCTTCAATTCTCCCATTCAGCATTGACTTTTCATTTTGACTCTTTCCTTTTTATAATACCTAGTTGTGCTCGAAACTCTTCGAATTTTGAAGCGATGAGTCTTTTATTTAAAACATATGGGACTTGTTTTTCAGTATTGATATGCTTCAAGTCGATCTCCCCTTTAAGCACATTTTCTCTGACGAAATGATAGTGCGCTTCAACATGCTTCGTTCTTGCGTGGCATACTGGATTTTCTGCTATATGAATAGTTGATTGATATAATTGTGCATAACTTATTGGTTGATGTAAATCCTTCATTAATTGTGTTAGCCACGTACTCTCTTGAGCTGCCATTGTTGTTGCTCTATATTCTGCCTATGTGGTTGACAAAGATACGGGTGGTTGTCTCTTGCTGCACCTTGAAACTGCAGCTGACCCTAGGCTGAACATGTACCTAGTTGTTGATCTTCGTGTATCTCGACATCCAGCATAGTCCACATCACAATAGCCAACGACCTTGCAATCTTTATTTTTCTTGTAAAAGAGTTCATAATCAATACACACCTTAAGATCCGTCGCACTACTTCAAAGTGCGGCTTCTTTGGTTTTTCCATAAAGTGGCTTGCTATCCCAACTTCATATGCTATATCAGGTCGTGTCAGCATCAAGTATATTGAGCTCCCCACCAGCGACATGGTTGCATTATCCAAATTATTGCATTAATCTACACAGCTTGGAGTTAATCTCGATTGGTGTCGACATTGGTTTGCAATCGATTATACCAAACTTCTATAAGAGATCTATGTCATATTTATTCTGGTATAAAAATAACCCCTCTTTTGTTCTTTCCATCTCAAGCCCCAAAAAATGATTTACTTGTCCTAACTCTTTCATTTGAAATCTTACTGATAAATTCCTTCTAGTTCGTTGGACTTCATTTTTGTCGTCTCCGGTAATGATGAGATCATCTGAAGTAAAAGAAACTATTGTAATTTAAAATGATATACCTGAAGGAAGAAGTTTAATCCACTGTTTTTCCACAGATGATAATCTTGGGTATCAAATGCTTGCATCCAACCGAACTTTCGCAATACGATTAAATTTTAACTTTTTTTGGAACAATAAAGTTTTACTACTTCTTTAAACCACTTTATGGTTTTGGCACGTATGGCGTTTTCACATACAAAATGTGCCACAAGTGTGGGGTTTATTGTCTCTATTCCTTAATGGGTAAAGGTCCATGTTTACATTGTATAAAAGGTGAATTATATTGTCGACCATTGAAGGATACAGGTGAGTCACTGCCCCAAGCATTAAAGCTTACTAATTAAGCTATACTAAATGTTGTAATCTTGTTCCTATTAGAATTCTAGTTTACCATTGAAGATGCAGCACCGACTTTATGGAAGTCACTAGAATTTTCTAGCTATGGAAATTGTGAATTCCACCACCATACTAGGAGGAGCAACAACCGACAAATCTACTTCGACCACCGTCATTTTATAGTTTTCTCCTTCACTGCCCAAACAGAAATGTGTAGAAGAAACCATCGACTTTTAATGCCTATGTGTGTGTGTGTGTGTGTGTGTGTGTGTGTTGTAATGTGTGCAAGTGGAGAGTACGAGTGATGAGAGTCTGTATGTGAGAGTGTGTGCGTGAGTGAGAAACAGAGAGTGGAAAGAGAGACAGAATAAATTGAGTAATCCATTGTTAAATATAATTGGTTTTTGATTTTGGTGTGTTCAAAATTTGTAAATTTATTTCATTAGTAAAATTATTTTTTGAATGTTTAAACTCAACAATTTGGTATTAGAGCAAGGCGGGCGGAGACCGATTTTTGAGCTTCGGGTGTTTTTGCACAAAAGGAAATTGTGATGCTTTTATAAAGATTGCTTGATTATGAAGAGGTAAATCAAGTCACGGTGAGCGACCTAAAAGCAGTAGGCAGAGTAAAGAACCTCAATAATCAGAACTACACCACATGGAAAACTTACATGGAGTCGTATCTCCAAGGGCAAGACAAGTGGGAAGTGGTTCGTGGAAGTGACGTGATGCCACTAGAAGAGGCCGGAGCTATGAAGAAATGGAGAATTAAATCGGGTAAGGTCATGTTCGTTATAAAGACAACAATTGAGGAAGAATCGTTGGAGCATATAAAAGACAAGACTACACCAAATGAAGCATGAGACACTCTAGCCACTCTATTTTCAAAGAAAAATGACTTGAGGTTGTAATTGCTGAAAAATGAGCTACTCTCGATCACTCAAGGAGAACAAACGATAAGTTAATATTTTAATAAAGTTAAATCTCTTTGTCGCGAAATTTCGTAATTAGATTCTTCAAGTATGATTTCGTAGTCTAGAATGAGAAGAATAATTATACATGGTCTGAGACCTGAATTTAGATGATTCATTTCTTCCATACAAGGTTGGCCAGAGCAGCCTTCATTGGTCAATCTGGAAACTTTGCTGGCCGACCAAGAAGCGTTAACCAAACAAATGTTAGTTCAATAAAGAAGAAAAAGAAACACTATATAGTTTTAAAGGAAGAGGTCGACCTCGTCAACAAAATAATAAAGAATTAAAAGAAAATAAAAATGGAGAAGGTTTTATGATAAGAGGAGCCAAACAAAGTCGCGACAACAGGGTCAGTCGTTTAAGGGATTTCAACGAACTAATGGCTCGTGTTTTGTACGTGGAAAATGAGGCTATTATGCTAGAGACTATCAACTCAAGAAAAAGCCAGCAGAAGGTAATATGGCAACCACTAATGAGCAAGAAAAATACAATAGTAAAGAAGAATGGGATGTTGTAGCATCACTTGCACTAATAGAGCATACTCAAGGGGAGAAATACAGTACAGACCCCAAGGAAGAATCAGTACTAGTGGTGATGCTCCCTGGACAAATAGATTATGAAAGTGATTGAATCGTCAACTCTGGGTGTTCCAACCATATGACAGGTGATAAAGCGAAGCTATAAAATACAAATACAAGGGAGGCCAAATGGTGGTAATTACCACAATTCAAGATTGCCAATAGCCCACATTTGTAAGATAATTATCACGCCTTGTATAAGTCCTAGTCAGGTGCAGTTACAAGACGTCTATCACGTCCTAGGAATGAAGAAAAATGTTCTATCAGTGGCACAGCTAAAATCATTAGATAACTACATTCTGTTTAGGCCAAAAGATGTCATAGTGTATCAAAATATAAAAATTTTGGGTACACCAATAATGAAATGACCAAGATTAGAGTCCATCTACGTAATGTCAGCAGAGTTTACATACGTAGATAAGACTTGAAAGAATGAGACAGTTGATTTATGGCATTCAAGACTAGGACATGTGAATTATCATAAGCTGAAAATGATGATGAAAAAGTCGATGCTCAAAGGTCTTTCTCAACTTGAGATCAGGGATGACATGGTATATGCTGATTGTCAATATGGTAAAGTACATCAACTACCATATCAGGAGTGAAATTATAGAGCAAAGCAACCATTGGAGATGGTACACTCTGATGTGTTTGGGCTTGTCGAGCAACCATCAAATCGAGGGATGCGTTACATGGTGACATTCATCGATGACTTCTCAAGGTACGTTTGGATTTTCTTTATAAAAGAAAAATCTGAGATATTTATAGAGTTTAAGGAGTTTAAAGAAAAAGTAGATAGAAAAGTGGAAAATAAGATTCAGTGCCTACGCACGGACAATGGGGGAGAGTATACATCAAGGGAATTCTCTCAGTATTTAAGAAAACATAAGATACACCATCAATTGATATGTCCAAACACGTCACAACAAAATGGTGTAGCAGATAGAAAGAATCGACACCTTGCAGGAACGTATCTAAGTATACTTCACGTAAAAAATGTGCCAGGAAGGTTTTGGGTAGAGTGCATGAGAACAGTAGCACATGTGATCAACATGCTACCACAACCAAAGTTGGGTTCACGTCACTATTTAAGAAACTGTGGAAAATGAAGCCAACAATAAGTCACTTTCGTGTCTTTGGTTGCGTCTGTTATGTGTTTGTGCCTAATCACTTAAGAAGAAAGTTTTATAAAAAGGCAATTAGATGTATATTTGTAGGTATGATAGTCAAAGAAAAGGACGGAGATGCTGCGACCCTACAACCAAACGTTGTTATATATTAACAAACGTGGTGTTAGACAAAACATCTTCATGGTGGACACCACATAAGGTGGAGCTACTAGATTCAAAGGAATTAGACGACAAATTGTAATAGGAGATCACAGAAGCACAACCAAGTCTTGAGAAAACAAAAGATAGACAAGAATCAAGTGACGAGAAGATAAGATGATATAAGGCCAAGTCAACAATAGAAGGTTAAGGTAAGAACAAGCCCACAACCACAACTAAGAAAATAAACATGACAAAGAAAGCCAAACCCCAAGTATGCTAATGTAGCAGTAGAAGAAGACGACAACACCAAAGAGCTTGAGACCTTTGAAGAAGCAATTCACTACAAGGAGTGGAGAAAGGCAATGGAAGAAGAGTTCATGGCTCTAAAGCAAAATGAGACTTGGAATTTGATATCAATACCTAATGGAGTAAAGCCTATATCTTGCAAATGGATATACAAAGTAAAAAGATGTCCAGACGGATCGATTGAAATATACAAAGCTCGGCTAGTAACTCGTGGATTTTCGCAGCAATATGGTTTAGACTATGATGAGACGTTTAGTCAAGTATCAAAGATCACTACAGTATGAGTACTAATAGCATTAGACAGAAGTAAGTCCTGGAAGCTATGGTAGATGGAAGTGAAAAATGTGTTTTTCTATGGAGAACTTGATCGAGACATATACATGGAGCAACCAAAGGGATTCGAGAATAAAAAAATGACAGGATATATTTGCAAGCTAAAGAAGGCTCTCTATGGATAAAGTAGGCACCACGAGCATGGTATAGTAAAATAGCCGAATTCTTAGTTCAAAGTGGATACTCGATAGCACTAGCAGACTCGAGCTTATTCATCAAATCAAAAATTGAAAAACTAACAATTTTGCTAGGGTACAAGTTTCATAAGAAAACAATTTTGCTAGTGTACAAGTTTCATAATAAAACAGTGAATAACAACCCAAGTAATACTACAAGTTTCATAATAAAACAACTTGTTTTTTTTTTCCTGGTTTTCTTTTTCTAAACTTTTTCTTCTCCTCAATGTGTCTCTTTAGTTGAAGTGAAGTTTCTGGAATCTAAAAACAATTGCGCCACTGAAATAATCATTTGGTTTAGATTTCTACAATAATTTTTAATTCTAAAAATCTTAATGAGTAATTCTTTATCTGAAAACACTATTGAATTTCACATTACATACAACAGAATACTTCACTCACTCAAAATAAAGTTTCCAAACAACAGAATACAACAAAATATTTTCTAGAACTAAAAGGGGCAGAGATTCCATACATGTGGCAATGGATAGGTCTAATAAGATGATACACTTCATTCCTTGGCATAAAACAAGTAATGCCACAAACATAGCTATTTTACTCTTTAAGGAAATAGTGCGACTCTACGAGAGACCAAGCAGTATTAAGTCTGGTAGAGATGCTAACTTTCTTAGTCATTTTAGGAAGGTTTTGTGGGGTAAGTTGGGAATTAAAGTATTATTTTCTACTACTTGTCGCCCATAAACAAATGGACAAACTTAGATAGTGAATAGGACATTGACGCATACTTTGCACACTATAGTCAATAAGAATTTAAAGAGTTGGGAGGATTACTTGCCATACATAGAATTTGCATATAAAAGAGCTATGCATTATGCTAATTCTTGTATAACTTTTGAAACTGTATATGATTTTTTAATTCATTTACCTATTGATGAAAGAGGTAATCTCGATGGAAACACAAGGATAAATTTGTAAGATCAATCCATGAGAAGGTGCGCTATCAAATTCAAAAAAAAAAAAGAATGAGCATTATGTTTCTCAAGCCAATAAAGGACGAAAGTGTGTTACATTTGAACCACGTGATTGGGTTTAAATACAAAGATGCTTGGGTTTGAATATGTTAAGAACATGTATACCAATGATCTGGATTTTTTCTAACGTATATATCATGTGATAAAGGTACAATTGATAAATTATATAAGTATGATAGATATTTGTTTATGTAAAATAGGTTATGTGTTCCAAAATTCTTCTATGCTTGAATTGCTAGTACGTGAAGCACATAATGGGGGTCTAATAGGACATTTTAGTTTTAAGAAGACCTTCGAGATGTTGCATGAACATTTTTATTGGTCGAAAATGAAAATATATCTTAATTGCATTTGTAGTAGTCTAAGGTTTTATCGCAAGGTTTGCATACACCTTTACATGTTCCTGTGAGCGTTGAGTCGATGTGTCAATGGATTTTATGTTGGTATTTTCTAGAACTAAAAGGGGTAGAGATTCCATACATGTGGCAGTGGATATGTCTAATAAGATGAAACAATTCAATCCTTGGCATAAAACAGGTGATGCCACAAACATAGCTAACTTATTCTTTAAGGAAATAGTGCGACTCTATGGGAGACCAAGCAGTATTGTGTCTGGTAGAGATGTTAAGTTTCTTAGCCCTTTTTGGAGGGTTTTGTGGGGGTAAGTTGGGAATTAAAGTATTATTTTCTACTACTTGTCCCCCACAAACAAATGGACAACGGAGGTAGTTAATAGGACATTAACGCATATTTTGCGCACTATAGTCAATAAGAATTTAAAGAGTTGGGATGATTTGCATATAAAAGAGTCATGCATTATACTACTTCTTCTATAACTTTTGAAACTGTATATGATTTTTTAATTCATTTACCTATTGATGAAAGAGGTAGTCTAGATGGAAGATGAATGATAAATTGGTAAGATCAATCCATGTGAAGGTGCGCCGTCAAATTGAGAAAAAGGAATTTGCATTATGATTCTCAAGCCAATAAAGGATGAAATTGTGTTACATTTGAACCATGTCATTGGGTTTAAATGCAAAGATGCTTGGGTTTGAATATGTTAAGAACTTGTATACCAATGATCTGGATTTTTTCTAACATATATATCATGTGATAAAGGTACAATTGATAAATTGTATAAGGATGATAGATATTTGTATATGTAAAATAGGTTATGCGTTCCAAATTCTTCTATGCTTGAATTGCTAGTACGTGAAGCACATAGTGGGGGGTTTAATAGGACATTTTGGTTTGAAGAAGACCTTCGAGATGTTGCATGAACATTTTTATTGGCCGAAAATGAACATAGATCTTAATTGCATTTGTAGTAGTCTAAGGTTTTATCACAAGGTTTGTATACACCTTTACATGTGCCTGTGAGCCTTGAGTTGATGTATCAATGGATTTTATGTTGATATTTTCTAAAACTAAGAGGGATAGAGATTTCGTACATGTGGTAGTGGATAGGTCTAATAAGATGATACACTTCAATTCTTGGCATAAAACAGGTGATGCCACAAACATAGCTATTGTATTTTTTAAGGAAATAGTGCGACTCTACGAGAGACCAAGCAGTATTGAGTCTGGTAGAGATGCTAACTTTCTTAGTCATTTTTGGAAGGTTTTGTGGGGTAAGTTGGGAATTAAAGTATTATTTTATACTACTTGTTGCCCATAAACAAATGGACAAACATAGGTAGTGAATAGGATATTGACGCATATTTTGCACACTATAGTCAATAAGAATTTAAAGAGTTAGGAGGATTGCTTGCCATACATAGAATTTGCATATAAAGAGTCATGTATTATGCTACTTCTTGTATAACTTTTGAAACTGTATATGATTTTTTAATGAATTTACCTATTGATGAAAGGGGTAGTCTAGATGGAAGATGAATGATAAATTGTTAAGATCAATCCACGTGTAGGTGCGCTGTCAAATTCAGAAAAAAGAATGAGCATTATGTTTCTCAAGCCAATACAGGACGAAAGTGTGTTACATTTGAACCACGTGATTGGGTTTAAATGCAAAGATGCTTGGGTTTGAATATGTTAAGAACATGTATACCAATGATCAGGATTTTTTCTAACATATATATCATGTGATAAAGGTACAAATAATAAATTGTATAAGAATGATAGATATTTGTACATGTAAAATAGGTTATGCGTTCCAAATTCTTCTATGCTTGAATTGCTAGTACGTGAAGCACATAATGGGGGTTTAATAGAACATTTTGGTTTTAAGAAGTCCTTGGAGATGTTGCATGAACATTTTTGTTGGTCGAAAATGAAAATATATCT
>CADEPD010040942.1:0-14566 GCA_902829195.1 Fraxinus dipetala | reverse complement strand
GTTGCTTAAAGTAGGCCATATCTTCGAACAGACTCTTCAGGGTTCCTCTGCCATCCCTCCGTTGGTAGCAGAGGAATTGACACGCTAATTATCACTCAACATTGCACGTCAAGGGAACAGCGGCAACTCATTAAAGATTTGCTTTTGAATCAACTCTAATGTATAAGAGGATTTTGGATGTGTTGACCTGCTGATTGTTACTGTGGCGAACGATCCGAGCACATCACTTCCATGCTTCATAAAGCCATCGTGGTACAAGTATAGGAGATTGGGTTGTTTCTCAACTCCGTTATCCCCGGGTGCATCTGAAGAACAACGCTTGGTTGCACAGGATCAGGGTGTAATCTGCAGTTAGTCATTTTTGCATTTCATTGTACAAGTAGCTTAATTGCTAGCAAAATTTATTCTTGTCATATTCAACGTACAATGAATAAGGTTTTGATATAATCAATGGACGGTTTTATCCTTTCATTACATGCTCAATAGACATAAAATTCAATGGAAGTAAAAACTGGCTCAATAACGCTAAATAGTATAAACGTTACTTCAGCCAAATGATATTCTCACAACAGCGTGATAAGGGTTCTGTTCATGAATAGATTAAATAAATACAGACGATCATAAAGCTCTTATTCAAAACATGAAAATCTCATCGGGTTGGGTCCATCTAGTAATAAAATCATTTCCTTCTACAGAAATCAAGAAACAGATCAAAGCCACACAACATTATTGGGGTACAGTAAACTTACCTCCATTTCAAAATATTATGTCTTCATCCTTCTGTAAAGACTGGGATAACATGTCATGTGCTGAAACAAGAGAAATACCCTTCTTCAAAGAAATTTCCTCAGCGATCTGCTCCTCTGCAAATGCCTTGGAAGATAAACGTTGTCTCTCGAGCGCTCTCTTCTTGTAACCTTGTATCTTCTTCAGCCTGAAGAAATCCTCTCTTTCCAATTCATCTAGCTCTCCCTTGATGTAACTAATTGTATTCTCCAGCCGAGGCTTCACAACATTCTCCAGGGCATTGACCCTACGATTTGTGGTCTTTATTGCATCGTCGAGGGTTAAAAATGAAGTCTGCAGCGTAGCAAGCTCAACAAGCAATTCAATGGATTTCACATAGGCTGCACGGCAAGCCTGTATCTGTTGGCCACCTCTTGCTAACCCAGTCAAGTCATTCTTCGTTTCTCCATCAATGAAGTAATCAAATTTCGGAAGTTTTACACCAGCAACATTATCAGTGCGGGATCGGACTTTAAGGGTTGCACTCGAGACATTTTCAAGGATGCTGTGCTTGATGTTCTCACCAGCAACATATTTTGCCTCTGTTAAGGCAAAGGACGAAGTTTTCATGATTTCTCCCATTGATTCCTTAGTTGAGACAATCTTCTTGAGAATTTGCCGGAACTGAACAGTCAAAGCATCACTTTTCTTCTTGAGCAAAGCGTGGCCTCTTGTAGCCCCAACAAGCCGAGCTTTCACAACTCCAAGCACTGTAACAGTAGGAACAACATTCAAGCGCTGGGTCTGTCCAGACATTTTGTTGAAATTTGCAGCTGAAAAGAAAAAATCTTGTCTTAATGGTCAAAGAATATAGTCCAATCCCACAATTTTCAATATGACATCATACGCATGTGGACATCTACGCTGAATTCTATGCTTCTCAACAATTAAATCTTGAAGAACAATCACAGATGCTGCATGGTTATCAAGAGTAAAGAAATAAATAAGGAGTAACCTGTTTTTGGATCTCTCTTTTATGCGGTTTCGTCTTCCTTTATACCTGAAGCAATACAATATAAAGATATAAGGAATATCACACAAACCATTCAGCATCAAGTGGCACAGACATAGCATACAATCAGCCTTATGGTCTGATGCTTTGTCGAGTCCAAACAATCCACCTTGTTCTTTTGCACACACAAATTTAGGTTACAAATCAGAAAATACATGGAATGTTGTATTAGGGGCTCTAATTCAAATATCTAACAAAAAATAAGACAACTTTGGTGCTGGAATTTGACTATAGAGAATTAAAGAATCTCATGAACCTTGAATAGAATTGTAGAATTTGATGAATATAAACTGCCTAATGAAGTTAATAGACTACAACTAACCTACTAATTTTTATCTGCTTGGCTACTTTACTAATAGAACTAGAATTATTAAATATAATGCGGAAATTGCAAATTTATTGACAAACTAACAAAAATTCCAAAAACCGTAAAATATTTTTACAGCCAATAATCTTTCTCTGTATTTCTAACCTAGTGCGAGTGTATGTAACTCATAGATCCAGCAAATTATTCCAAACTCCAAGATTTTAACAAAATCTGACTAATAAAAAATCCCAAGCACTTAAAAGTATCACATTGAGGAAAATAACAGAAAAACAATAACAAAGATAATGAGATCGCAAACTTATAAAGATCAAATACATGATAAAAATCATTAACGGCTATCAATCACAAAAATTGACAAAAATTACGTCTTGAATTACTTAAATTACGGCTTTCAATGTTTAAGAAGTGAAATAAGCCATTATAACCATTAATTTCCACCTACCACACCAAATCTGCACAGATACACGTATATATATACACACATACAGATAGAGACACACAGATATTCATAGAGAGAGATACCTTGGTCCGTGTACAGATCGAACAGAGAATCGCCGGGGGGATCCGGATGCTACGCTGGAGGGGTAGAGGTTTAGAGAAGGATCGTAGAAGATTCGCTTGGCTGTGCTGTCTCTTCTCATAATTTATTTATTTATTTATTAATAGGTAAAAGAATTAATTGCAATAATGGTTACTGAAGTTCCAGATATTTTTCAAATTGGTCATTAAAGTATTTGTGTGACCCATTGAGGTCATAACAAGTATAGTAGTGGTTAGACCCTCACGTGACTGAAAGTGATCCATTCCTTCTAATCGACCTCCAGTTTTTAGCTATGTTAGGATCTTTTTTTTTTTTTAATGATGAAATATAGTTAGTATTAGAAACAACAGTTCAAAAGTTTTTGACAGAACTTAAGTTGGTCTCGTAAAAATCGTGTTCCATTTAGAAGTTTATAATTTCCTAATCATACTCTCTAAAAAATTGCGATAGTCCGAATGAACTCCGTTTAGATGACCTGAAAAGGGGGGCAAGGCTCATTTGAACACTCACAATTTTTCAGTGTGTGACGCATGACATGGACACGACAATCATGAGTCGGTGTCGATATATAACGGGTCGTCGTCGGATTCAAAGTGGATGACATTAAAGGAATGACTAATTATATAATATTATTAACTTTAATGACCAAATGTAGCCAAAAAATACTTCAATAACCAATTTGAAATTTTACTTAAACTTCAAAGAGAATTTGAGAAATTGAAATGTTTGACCCAAAATTAATGTTTGTCTGGAGAGGGGGATCGATGTGCCATGGATCAATAGCCAAGTTGCAGCTCCATATTTGGTCACACAATTTCTAATTAACCTTTATTTATTTTTATCTTTCTTTTGTAACTGATTTTTCACTTTCTTGCTCTTTTTGCTTTATGCTATTTAAAATTTAAAATTTGATGAACACGGTTTCACAACATAAGACATGGTTCCACGGGTCGTGAACTTATTTTCTTGAAGAAAAAAAAAAATAAGATAAAACAATGACGGTATCTAGAAAATAAAAAGTGTTCATCGTTTCAATATCGAAAAACAAGAAAATTCAAAAGGATTGTTTATTATTCTAAAATAAGGGATCAACAATACACTGATTATTGGTACATAGTGTGCTATATGCAGTCTTACATGGTAACATTAATCAGTTTAAGATGGCAAGAAAGTTCCGAGACCGGAAAAAGTATTTACTTATTTTCAGAAAATTATGAATTTACCTAGGCATTCTAATGCATATGTATAGATCATAAGAGAGTCTAGCTCCCAGATCCCGCCAGCCGCCTCTTAGTGGCATTGGAGACCGACACTTGACCAAGTTTATCTGTTTCTGTTGATCGCATTCGTTCTTGTAGTGGCATATAATGCCGTAGCCAAACGCCAGTATACACCTGGAATGCAAAACGAAGAATAAGTTGCAGTGACATTCTCGTTTCTTTAGCCAAAAGATAGATGGAAGGGGGTAAAAACTGACCTGCGCCGGTCTCATTATCTTTGTATCAGGATCATCCAAAGACTCGCGCCAGTGAGATAAATATCCAGCCATTCGAGGAATTGCAAATAGAATAGTGAAGAACTCTGGGGGAAAACCCATCGCCCTGAATTGTTGTAACGACGATATAAATGTTAAAAGAATTTTCGTAACAATTTCCCCCGAAAAAGGAGCAAATGCATTGAACATTTTGTGCATACCTATAGATTAATCCAGAATAGAAGTCAACATTTGGATACAACTTCCTCTTCACAAAATACTCATCTGATAAAGCAGCTTTCTCCAAAGCTATGGCCACCTGCAAATGACATGAATCAAGATCAGCCATATGTAGACGTGTCTGTTAATGCTTATATATAAGTTGTCGTAATTTTAGACTCACAATGACATTTTCAAGTACAATATATATTTTTATTCATCAAGCATGTAATCACCAAAACAAAGATCCATCTTCACCCTGCCAAGAGAACCACGGCCATTAAGACTCTATATCAATGGTTTACTGTAATATTTATCTTTTGTGTATAGAAAATCGAGTCGGGTCCAACTGCAGTGCCAAGGGATGGCAGGATCATTTCTCCTTGGTTAAATTTGTGAAATGACAGAGAGCAGTTGATGGAGAATTAGGATGGATTTTAGTATATTTAATTTCCATTTCTAAAGTTTATTTAGGAAACATAATTAGAATTAGTTTATTTAGAGTATTTTCTTACTTCGATTAGAATTAGTTCAAACCCTATAAAAAGGGTCTATGCAATGCAATTGGAGATAACTTTGAATGAATAAAAATTGATATATTTCTTCCCCAGTTTCTCTCTATTATCTCCCTCTTCTTCTCCCTTTTCCCCCTCCTTTCCCTTCCTCAATTCCCTTTCCCCTTCTCTTGTAATTGTTCTTGTTGGATCCTGCGTCAGCAATGAGTCAAGAATCCCGTGTGTTCCAGTTACCAGTCTACATCCTCCAACAGGCTCCCAAGTAAATATACTAATCTTCTTCATCCATCGCCATTTTTTTTAAGTTCTAGTATTGGAGAACGGCCATCCTTGAGTCCTTGATGTTTCCATTGAAAAGATAATAGGAGCAAGGGGCAGGGTGCTTCAGTTTTCTAGCGCACGAAGCAGTTACTGACAGGCTATAACTTTAAAATTCTTGAGTTGTTTGTCTGTTTGAACCTTAAAAATCCAAACAGATCAGGCCATAGCAATGTGTTTCTAGAAAGGAAAAAAGGAGTAAGATTAATTTCACCAGAGATGGACTTTTACTCTCTGTTTAAGATCAGAAAGGTGAAATTGGGTCCTTGAACAGTTCATTTTCATTTACTTAGTTGATTTCTACAGTGATATTTTAAGAAGTTAATATCAGGCATAACATAAGCTTGTCCCATACTACTTTTTCTTTGAAAGTTTTCAACTTGTTAAGAACTCGAATACTTTTTCAATATAATCTAAAATTGCTGAATCAATAATTCATTTAAATTCGCTTTGAATAGACACAAACCCACCTCTATAAGAGGATCCCGGCCAACAATAGAAAATACTTCCTCTGCAAGATTCTTGATGACTTTTGCTCGAGGATCATAATTTTTATAGACACGGTGCCCAAAACCAGACATCTTACGCTTCCTAGAGAATGTGGAGTAATATAAGCACGTGAACTGCAGGAGTTAGGCCATGCATAGGAGTATTTGGAATAGCTTCTGTCAGACAACAATACCTACCTGTTCTTTACACCTTCAATGAACTCTGGTATCTTGTCAACACTTCCTATCTCACTCAACATCTTAAGCACAGCCTGAAGCATTAAAAAAAAGAAAAAGAAAATGAAAATTCATAATAAAATTTTGTAGGAGCAACTTCATAAGCGCTAAAATGCTGATTACCTCATTTGCTCCACCATGAAGAGGACCATACAGCGCACCAACTGCTCCAGCAAGGGCTGTGTATACATCAACACCACTACACAGGCAGATTCGCAAGGTAACTAATAAAAATGATCATTTTTGAAGTAGACAATAAGATGCATACCTTGAAGCAAGGTGGCGTGCAGCTGCAGTAGAGCAGTTCATTTCATGTTCTGCATGTAATATGAAAAGAATGTCCAGAGCTCGAGCAAGCCGAGGATTGGGTTTATAAGACCTATTACCCCTGTATGTTTCATAACCAAAATCTAAGTTGAAAATAAAAGCCCAAATTTCTATGGATCATATTATAGCAGAATAACTTGGTGTGGGAAAGCCAATTAAACTGGATGTGAACTTGTTTGTGTTTAACCTAAAGTGACTATGATTCACCACTATCCTTTGCCTTGAAAAGAAAAATTAGATACAGAAAGACACTCCAACTAGACCAGGAAACATTCTCAGACTGTGTTTACTCAGTTATTATTGAATAAGAAACCAAAGCAGGAAACAGAACATACAATGAATCAAGCATGTACAAGAAGTTCTCCGTGTATGAGAGGTTGCTGGATGGAAGAACAGGTGACCTTCCAGCCATCCTCAAGTAGGCTGCCGCAGCAATTGTTGGGGCCTGCAAAGTGAAAACACAATGAGTACTCTTCTACTGCTGCCACCAGAATTCGTAATAAGTTGAACAAGCAGCATCCAATAGCTTGGCTAATGTTTCAACTGTTTTAGGTGATCAAACATAAGTTCAAGTGAAGGGAAAAAGGGAATAAACCTTCCCAAGTATGCGCACAATTTGTTTATCTCTCACTTGTTTAGATTTGTATATATCTTGGCCCTGTACGAATATGAACCAAATCATCAGAATAGCAATATTTGGCCATATATTTATTATTTGGAACATGACAGCCAAATGTAATAGCAACAAGATAATGATCCACCTAAGCGGGGATGGTGGACATGGGTAGCAATTTTTCTGAAGGAACACAAGCAGCTTAAAGCTCCTAAGAGTTATTCACAAAAGACAACTGCTCAAAATCTTGAAGCTACTAATTTTTCAAAAGTTAAAATGTCAGAAGCACGTAAGTAGCTTGGACTACCTATTCTAAGCAATGAAAGTGATTTTTTTGAAGAATGAGTGGTTAAAAAGGAAGAAATTTTTTTGATTTTAGTGCAAAATTAATTTATTGAGAGAATGCGTGATTAAAAATGAGTTTGAGGAAAAACGAGTTTTTAGAAAATGGGGCTCAAACAGGGCTTAATGAAAAAGAGGAGTTCTAAGAAATTTAAGATCATTAAAAAACTGGCTTACTCTTAAAGCTGGATTGGCATCAGGATGATAGATGGATAGAGCACTCATTGCACAGACAAGAACACCCATTGGGTGAGCATCATGGGGCATTGCTTGTATAATGTCCTGAAAAACAGAATCAAAATGCATTCAGAAAAATTGAAGAAAATATTTAACCTGCTACAGATTGCAGCTTCTTTTATTCTAACATGGCATTATTAGATCAAAAAATAGGGACAAAAATTAAAACTGTGCATCATGAAACTCGAAAGATGTTTTGTAGCACATTCCTACTTGCACTACAACTCAATGAGTCACAACACTTACAAATCTACACTGGTACTTTTATCTTCCCCAAATTTATTCTTCAAATCTTCATAACATTTAAAATTAGTTGCCAGAAATGGTCACAATGGAATTCAGTTATTGCTCAATTCAAAGGACAGCATACATGACCTATAGACGTTTATGAAGAAACGGTATTTTTTTTTTTCCATTTGAAACATAAAATATGTATATAAACTCTCAGGCATTCGTAACAAACAAGTTACCATTTAGTGTTAGTAAGATCAAATTATCAACCCAATATCATCACTCAACATCTGATCAAATAGCAGACTGACAAAATATTGAGATTTCTCAAAGATTAAAATCCTGTCTTCCGTGCTCTGGAGAGTATATCCATTGGTTTGGCAAACCAAGGTTTTACTAATAATTTTACTGAGCATGACTCGAAAGTTCATCCTGGGATAAGATACAGGCTTTACCAAAATTCCTTGTGGAACAGCTGAATGCTGCGAAACGGCAAACTCCCAGTCTGCTAATTGACTTTCAGATGGTAAATTCCCATACACTGCCATCAAAAGGGGGATAATGAATCTAATGTGTAAGTGAGTGATCAAGTCCAAAAGAATCCAAAATAAAAGTGATAAACATAAATAAATAATCAAATCATAAAATGCATTCACATATTGCCGGTCACATGGAGCAAGCAAGCATAAGAAGTTGCTATTCCCAGCTTCCAGCACTAAAATATCGGATTTTACAGAAATCTGAAATCTGAATATTATAACACAGAAAATTATGACTTGCAAGTATAGATCTTGTTTCAACCAAGAAAAGCTAGAATGCAATTATCCATTGATTTCAAAAAATGTCAAGGGCAAGCTTGGTGGACCTCAAAATTAAATCAAAGCTCAAAAAAGGGAAAGGAAAATCGTAAATGAAGGCATTAAAACAACTACATGCATACATTTGCCATAGCGCATCATAAATATAAAGTAAACAGTATAAGATTCGAAAAATATATCATGCAAATGTATCAACACGTAAGTTGTTTACTCCTCAAGACGAGCACAGGAAATCTAGCAGTAACTTACTTAAAAGATAAGCCACTTCCAGAAAGGAACTCCCCTCAGCGAGTTCCTCAATTGGATAACCCCTGTATCTGAGAATCCCTTCATCGCCATCTATGTAGCAAATAGACGATCGCACAGGAGCAGTGTTAAGGTACCCGGGATCATAAAGCTTGATCCCCTTGTCATTCTTTCCCGTAGTTATCTATATTACTCATTTCCATAATTCCATCAGTAATCGTGAAAAATAACACGAACAAATACAATTATTTCAAGATTTAATTTTTCTTTCTGAGTAATGTAAGCATAAAATTAGAATTACTCTGCTCGAATTCCTCAATTTCATTAACAAATTTGCATCGATTTAATCCAATTAAAAACATAAGAACAGTAATAAAGAATTCAATATCAAATAACCTTTTTTAAGTCCGTAGCCTTTATAGCGCCTTCTTCGGAGACTTGAACCTGGTACTGCTTACCAGTTCGATCATCGACAATAGTTAAAGAGCCTCCAACCTTCGGCGGCGGCGCCACGGCAGCCGAGCAGATGGAAGCTTCGAGGATCCCCATGGAAACCACATCACATGGAACCGAGAGATGAGCCGATAGCACAGCCAAGCGGCTCCGAGCCACCGCCGAATGATTAACGCTCTCCATCTTCTTCTCTGTTCGCACTCCTTTTGTCTTGTGAAATTAAAAAGCTCTTTTCTCCTCTCGCTGATCTGCATATAAATGTTTGATTTGCTTTCACCCATAAATTTACAGTTAAGGTCCCTGAAGTTCAAACAAACTTTCATATTGATCACTAAAGTAATTTTATGACCCATTTAATCACTAAAATTGACCATCCTATTGACATAGTAGTAGTTTAATTTTAATGTAGACTAGTTCATTTGAGGACTCCACTCCGTCGAGAGCAGGACATCAATCGAGACAAATCTAGAAGCAAATCTATACTTTCTTGAAACTTACCTTGTCTCAACACTTAAATAAATTAAATGTGAGGAGCCGAAAAAAGAATAACACAATCTCGAACAATGTCTACTCATTCGAACAGTACTCTAAATACGAAAGTTTGAGTTTCACGCCCTTATCCCATGTTGAGTTACAAGCAACTTCTCCAAAGCACGAACGAGGCACATGTAGGAAAAAATTGTACGTGTTATCCAAATCGGTACCCCAATATACTCTACTAATATGTGATCATTCAAGCAATTATTCCTTTCAATTAATCTCCTATTTTAACTCTTTTGTGAGTAAATGATGAAAAATAAGATAAGGTTAAATGGAGTGAAACGTACCATCTGTAGGACTTACGACTTATAATTACTTAAATTTTAATTATATCACTTCCCCAAACATGCACTAAACGAACATGAAGTTTCTTTTTTAACATTAATTTACTTTATTTAGTCACACAAACAGTTCAACGACCAATTTGAAACTTTACTTGAACTTCAATGACCATTTTTGAAATTAAATGCTTGAAGTCGATACATCCATCCTCCCCATTTTGAGTAGGTTAAGGAAATGCCCATTGTGGTTCGGAAAAACTACCTATCGGTTGAACCGGATCAATTTCGTGTTGGAATTTAATTTGCACGTGAATACGAAACGCCAGTAGAGTAAACAAGGAAAAACGACGATGAACTTGGTCAAAAATTGTGTAAAACAAAGTTACAGTTACTCGTTAGCCCTCTTCGTGCCAAATGCAATAAAATTTGCACTGGTATCATCGGAGCTAGACCATCGCCCTGTGAGTGGGTTATACACAATCCCCGCCATCTCTTTGACCTGGACAAAGGCATGGAAGCAAGCAAATGATCATTACATGCAGAAAAAGGAGAGTATATACGACGAATATTATTCAAAAGGACTTACAGAGATCGAAGCACGCTGAAGAGTTAGGACTAACTCTTCAGGAGTAAGAAAGCTTGACCACTCATGTGTGCCTTTTGGGAGCTGGTAAGTTCAAACGAGCTAACACATTAACCGGACAAAAAGCAATCATGAGAAGGGATTTCAGATCAGTAAACGTACCCAATGTAAGACGTACTCTGGCATTATAATGGCAGTGGCATACGCTCTCATTGATCGATTAATTGTTGAGATGATAGTCGCTCCACTGGAACTGGTCAGTTCCGACAAGGATTTGCAGAACTCAGAAGGATTTGCCACGTGCTCAATTACCTAGGTAAATTGCGAAACAACCGGATATATACTTCGAAGTAGACAACAAAGGAAAGGGAAGCAAGCTGAGATCAGAAAGAGTAATAAGAGCGAGCGGAGTAGCATCTGCTGTGTCAAATGAAGAAAAGAACATATAATGTGAAAATATATGGCAAAACGTTAACAATTTAGGGCCCTTTCCGTGTGGCATTTTTTTTTTCAGAAAAAAGCTACTTTAGAGACTAAGAACTACTTTTGGGCCTCTGTGTAAAATTTCCTTGAAGTGTTTTATTTGATTAAGAGAGTTTTTAGAGGAAGTTTATTCAAGGTAAGTTTCCTCGGAAAACTTTTCCACAAGCAAAAGCTATGCCAATAGGCCCTTAGCATAATTTGGTAAAGCTTTTTGTAGATTATAAACTTGAATGCTACAAAATGTGGATGAAAAGTGGATGAAAATTATGGGTCCTATAGAATGCATGGATAAAATTAATGTTTGACCGGCTTATAAGTTTGAAAAAACTTTATCAAACATACTCTTAGTCTCTACTGTACGCTCATGTGGTCTTTAGTATAATATGCAATTGTGTTTCTTAAGCAATCACGTCATCATATGGAAGTTGCTCCAGCATCAACACATTGACGTACCTCTAATGCAATTACAGCATCAAATTGTCTCTGTTCTTCCACCAGCTTTTCTGTTGACACAATTGCAATATGCATCAGCTTCTGAAGAACGATTTCAGAGGTTCAGCTAGTAAAAGCTTTAAGAAATGAAGACTCTGATACAACTATGACCACATAAATGTCAGCAATAGCAATCAGAACTTTCCAGACAATAATACACGAAAAGCCAAAAGCTAATGCACCAAAAGAATGATAAAGTAATTAATAAACTTTTCATGCCATAATAAAGAAAAGAGTCATGCCAGTAATTAGACGACTTTGTTCTCCCCCCCTACTCAAAACATAAAAAGGGATATAAGAAACACTCGTGCACCAGGGAGCATCGAAGAAAAAAATTCAAATAACGATACTTGAATAAAAATAATGCAAGTATAAAGATCATCAGATAAATATGCTAATTTCCAGCAAATGGGCCAGAGTCTAACATGAAGACACAAGTCACAGGACATGCAATTACATATGAAAGATTGATTTTAATATGTGAAAGCAGTAAACAATTAATCAAATATTTTCAACCTTCATAGTGAATAAACAAGTATGATATGTACCAGCTGTTGTGCAACGATAGTCTATAAATGAAGTTATAGGATCCAAATCCTGGGAAAGATATAAAATCCCATCAGTTTTAATACTAAATCCCAAAATGCAATCCAAATAATAATACTCTTATATGAAAGTTTTAAGATAAACTCTTATGAAAAAGACATGTTGCATCATCCGGCAACCCTGCTTCTGTGAGCTCACAGACATTTCAGTGAAATAGGATATTGACAATGGTAAGAATAATGCATAAAAAAGGTTAAAAAATGTTATTATGACTAAAAACAGAATCTAAGAACCATTTCAGAATGATGGATAGGAAAAGCAAGCATATGTGGGACTTTTGAAACTCTCATTGTATTTGAGTTGGGTATTGCAGTGTAGTTGAACTTCTGAATTAGTAGTAATATGTGGACATGGGTTTGACTCCTTCCCGAATGCAATCATCCAACACCGCGGAATCTGGATAGGTCAGTCATTTAAGTTGTCCAAAATTGAATGATAGTGAAAGATTGCAGTGGGGAAATCAGGGAAAGAGAAACTAATAGAAAACGAAAGGATAGTTGGATATCATACTTTCCCAGCGCACTAGCAAACAAAGAGAAATAGTATGCACTTTTGTGCTTGCTTGTACATTCATTCATCAGTAAAATGTACTAGATTCATATACTTCTGTTCTATAATAAAACATACAGCGTGAAGTTGTGCAATCTTGATATTCTTCTCCACAGCATCGATTCCCATTACACTAGCTCCCATGTGAGCCAAAGGCTGAAACGTAAAAGAAAAATTAAATAAGAAAGCTATCCAATCCTCAATTTTAGTACGCAAGTGTATCTACCAGCCAACTTGATAAGATCAA
Organism: Fraxinus dipetala; assembly: GCA_902829195.1. Lineage (NCBI taxonomy): Eukaryota > Viridiplantae > Streptophyta > Magnoliopsida > Lamiales > Oleaceae > Fraxinus > Fraxinus dipetala. The sequence continues at coordinate 1,600 of CADEPD010040942.1, read as the reverse complement.
GTTATGGTTCCAATTAACACAAGTGGCCTATAGATCTAGAGAGGCTCGAGAGTGATGTGATTTGAGTAGAACAAGCCAGAAAGAGGGCTACACCAAAAAATAATGTAAAATGTTCTGGTTGCTAACATCATAGTTGCTGTAGATACTCCAATAGATGAAGCAATGAATTAAAGACAGAGCGAAGAAAAGGGATTAATGTAGTCAACCTTAAAATTATTAAGAATAAGGGTTTGTTGATGTTAACATGAGTGGTCTTAAGAATTCTGATTTTCCCTTCCAAGAGAGAGAGAGAGATTGAGATTTCATGACAGATTATTACAATGAATAATATCAGTTTGATGGATCGTCAAAACTTAAAGATGCATACCTCAGATATAATTCCCCCTCCACAACCAACATCCACAAAATTTAATCCTTCAAATGGCTGTGCCCAGCTTTGTTTCTTTCTGAAACATGCACATAATTATCAGCTTCCAATAGATTACTGACTGAGAAAGAAAATATTTGTGCTTGTCATAGTTTCTTTTATTACTTTCAACAAAAACATGCAATTTTGCTGTGCAAAGGGCACAAGTGTTCAAATTTGATTCCAGTTTGTTTTTCTTCAGGTTTAGGGCTTAAGAAATGGGCTTACTTAGGTCAAAGCGGGTGTATGTAATTAGATTTACCTACAAAAAAGTTTACATATATTTACAAGGATAAAAAAGTACAAAGAAAAAAGAAAACAAGACAAAATGCTCGGTTCTCAGTTTCAACACTACACTATCCAGAATCAACGACGTCAGTTTTTGTCTATTACAAATCAGACAAACCCATGCAGTCTCGTTCCACTACGTGATATATATCTATAGTCAGTACAAAAATAACAAAATATCAGTGACTAACCATGTGCTTGTGCTCGCTTTTGAGGTATATAAAAGACAGAATTATGTGTGTTTTGAGATTTTGTTACAGTTTTTGTAGCTTGGCTTTGTGAAGATGTTATGTGTGTATGGGGGATGCCCTATGTGCTAGTGATCAGTGCTTTTCAACAGGTATATTTTTTTGAGGATCAAAAAGATCGGCCATCTAGCTCTAATGAACTAAAAATAAATTATTTCACCATTTAGATGAAGGAACAATGTACTTAAACATTACAAACCTCTTAATTATGCTAATAAGAGATTAAGAAACATACTACATTTTAACACCAATTCTCATTATTACAATAGCTCCAAAATAAAGAAAGATTACTCTAACTCAAACTACAAGGCAAAATAGATGATTGAAAATCCAAACTGTTTACTGTATCAATGTCGACATATATATGCATATGGTACTTAAAAAGTGTCATCAAGATTATGGTAATTCTACCAACACAATGGAGTCCTACACAAAGAAAGTGAAGCTTCAATTTAGATAATGGCAACAGTGCTTGTTGAAAGTAGAACCCTCTAGTGCTTGTTGAAAGTAGAACCCTCTCAAACCATTTCTGTGAAGACCCTTGTTTTTAATAGGTACTTCAGTAATCATGGAACAGAATTCTTCAAATCGCGTGAAGGACTTGAAATGAGTGTAGCATTGGGCTCGTAGGGCATTTCTATGTAGCAAGAAGCTCTGT
>CADEPD010040930.1:0-10941 GCA_902829195.1 Fraxinus dipetala | reverse complement strand
TAAATTTTTATCAATTTTTTAATAAAGAACTTGAGTTAAGGAACCAAAAATCAATGTCCAATCAATCATGCACAGGCTCAATGATTTTTTATTTTTTTTTGGGACAACGCATGGCAGAATCCCATTGACAATTGGGCAAAATACAATTTCTAATTATCTGAACACAATTTTACAAGGCAGCGTGTCAAACATTTCCGGTACAAATGGCTTTTTCCATATTCAATCTACTATCACCTTAATGCCTACTCCACCAGCGAGTTTACAATTTTGCTACACTTATATTCTAATTTACGTTCAATTATGTGACACATTTTTATCATTGATTTGCCCAACACTTAAAATAATGGATGACCTTAATTTTGAAACCTACTAAAATGTCATTCAAGATGCAAACAAAGAATGTACAAGTATGTTAATTCTAGAGCTTATCTACTTTGCCAAGGACACATTAGAGGACGTGGTCGTATTCGTCTAGCACAACTCTCTTCTAGAAGCTATCATACAAGGACTTCCTATAGGATGTTGGGTCAAGATACGAAACTTGGAAATCTGGTCATTTTATTCCTCTCAGTGTAGCACTGCTACTCCACCTTCTGCAACGTTTCAGAAAATATTCAAGAACAAATTCATTCCTTGTTTAACCACCAATGGCTACTTCTATATTACCGATCAATGGATTAACACTCTCTTCTACATTGTCTACAACACTCTCATTAGAGTGTACTTGAATCTCCATCAACCTCGCTTCATCCTCCTCCTCTTTACGGATTTCAATATTGGTATATTCAAACGAGCCACTATCTTGCGGGGGCAGATAAAATCTTAAATCGAATAAAGATAAAAACATAGACCAACTTATAAAGAATTTGGATTTTATCTTAAAAGGTCAACCCTATTAAGAGGAGTAGCCTAATTCTTTATAAGTTAGTCTATGTTTTCATCTTTATTCGATGTAAGATTTTATCCCTTAACATGCCTCGCAAGATGGTGGCTCGTTTGAGTACACCAATCTTGAAATTCATGCGCTCAAGTTTTTTGAGTCTTAATCGGATCGAATTGCTTGTTGGAGTGTCCCTTTTTAAAGGTCAACCTTATTGAGAGGAGTCGCCCAATTCTTTATAAGTTGGTCTATATTTTCATCTTTATTCGATATGAGATTTTATCCTTTAACATACCTACGTGCCTCACCATCAAGCACCACCCAATAACCTTCCCTTCTGTCCTCAAAGCCATAACCTCTGTTTCAGTATCCCATTTTGGTTTTCCTATGTGTTGTTGCTTTCATGAACAGTGTGTTAGACGAGGGGTAGTAGATGATCCTTTTGTATAAATGTCTTTGACGTCTGTTTACTAGCTAATGGGGGATTTGAGTAGTGCATGTAAGGTGTTTGATGAAATGCCTCATCCTTGTATCGTTTCGCAGAATGCGATGCTTAATGCTTTTGGGAAAAATGGGGAGATGGGATTGGCTGTTTCAATGTTCTCAGGTATGGCAAAGAGAGATGTTTACTAGTGTTTTCGGTGGGTACGGGAGAAACGGGTAATTTAACGAGGCTGTTGGGCTTTGCAAAATGATGGCTCATGAGGATGTAATATGTGGCTATTTAAAGCCAAATGAGGCTACATGTGTTAGTGTTCTCTCTTCATGTGCGAATCTGGAAGATGGCTACTCGTTAAATCAAGGAAACAAATAAACGAATATGTGATTGAGATGGAGAAAGAGTTGAGTGATTTTATAGGCACGTTGTTGATAGCATTCTATGGGAAAATGGCTTAAGCTATGCCATGAATTTGCTAAATTCTATGGCCGTTAAGGAGGAGTGCACTTGGAATTCTATTATTTGTTCACTGGCACCGAATGGGATGGAAAGGCAAGCCTTAGACATGTTCGAGAAGATGAAGGCTCGGGCTTTGCAGCCAAATGAAGTCACATTTGCTGGGGTCCTATCAGCTTGTGCTTGTGCCAAGTTTGTGGACTTGGGTTCGGGTTGTTTCTATCAATGCCACATGACTTTTGACATTGTTCCAAGAATGGAACACTATGGAAGTGTAGTTGATCACTTGGGAAGAGCCGGCCTTCGGAAATAGCCTGATATATTGAAGGTAGAAATTCTGTAGTGGTTCTCACCATACTTCGTTTTCACCCTGCTTTGTCTCTAGCAAAAATGTTGAATATTATTTTCAGGAATTAAACCATTTTGCCAGAATAAATTTGACAGTTTTGTTGACACACTCTCACATTGTGATGGGATTCACATTTTAAAAAAGAAAAAAGAAAAAAAAAATCCCCCCCGAGGGGGCTGCCAGCGAGGGTTGACACCCTTCCTGGCAGCCCAGCATTGTTCTATTTTCAGAAGTGTCAGGGTTTTAGACTTATAAACTTATTGAGACCCTCCTCCTTCCTTGAGGTTGGGACTAGCTATCAAAAACACAATCTTGCTACACATACATTTTAATTGACATTCTACTTTACATTGTATCATGCGATACACAATTTTACCATTGATTTCTCAAACACTTAAAACAATCAATGACATCGATTTGCCACATATTCAAATGTCATCCAAGTTGTACATAAATAATATACAAGTAGTATTATTCTAAAAAATAAAGCCAGTTGAAATTTGAAACGTGGATGGATGTTGTCATCAGATATGATGTGGCAGAGTTTTAGGTTGCTGCCAACCTATCATAAACTTCTCTTTATTCAGGTTTGAAAATGGCTATGGAAAACATGGAGTTAAAACATGGAGGTACATTCGTAAGATTACCTTGTGCTCAGTGAATTTTGATGTCATCCTTCAAAGGAGAGAGATCCCCTTGCCAGATGAGTTGCAAAAATCTCTCTGACTTGGAGAAGTAATTGCCAGTAATTTCAAAGACAAGGTCGAAACGGATAGAATCTCATGGTTTGCACAATATTAATCAGAATCAAGAAAATTTGTGAACTCTTCAACAGAAGGGGTAAAAGAGCCAGTGTACTGAGTGCCTACTTGTATTTTGGGGCTTGAAGTACAATTTACTTCAAATCAGCATAAAAATGAGACAAAAAATCAAAGTATGGCAAATTCAGATTGTTTGTAAGTTGAACTTATTTAGAAATCAAGAAATCAGAGTAAATGTTCATGTAAATGTATACTGTATATTACTGATTTCTATACTGTAAATGTATATGTATACGTACTCAACTAACTTCTATTCAGAATCTTACATTTCATCTACAAAAGTTTTATTTGTCAACTTCTTCTGGCTCATACCATTCAGATTATGGTTTCCCTCAGCAGATTGTTCGTGGTTCTATACTTTATCCACTCCTGCAAATAACTAATTAATAGAAGCAGCATGATCTGGAAATACTAATCGATAGACTGAAAATATATAAATAGTACAGTATCGTGTGTAACAGCAATCAAGAAAAAAAAAACAACAGGAAAGAATAGAAAGAGAATATTGTCTCAAATTTTTACCTGTCATGGAAAGCCATTTACAGTCTTTCAGCAAATTTGGTCGCTTCATTTGCAGACTAATTAGCTTCCTTTGAACATGGATCTATAAAAAACAGACATTGTAGCTATAAAAGATCTAACTTGTACTTAAACAAAGTGATTGAGAAGTCAAGAAGGGGTTCCAAAATCAATTATTTGTAATTGCAAGATACAGTTGATTCACTCAGCTACATCCACTCGCAATAATAATCAGAAAAAGATCAATGAAATATTTTACTTTAGAGAGCAATAATCATCAGAAAACAAAATAATATACTTTCGAGAAATAATCATCAGAAAGTGAGCAAAACAATTGGAGAGCGACAATGAAAGAGTGCAGAGAATAAGTTAGTAGAAAAATGATCCCTGATAGAATATGCTGCATTGTGACAAATAATCAGCGGATCCAGCTATGTACGAAATCGTTCGAAAAGGGGATGCAAGCTCATGTACAGAGATTAAGACAAAAGTAATAACAAATATTTACTGTGACCTCTTAAACGTACCATATCGGTACTATACTGTGCTTGGATTTACAATCTCTTTTCCTTGTTCCTTTCTCCCATTGTAATTTATGGAGCTCTTGAGTCTCTTGAGTTCGCGTACTTGCTTCAGTTCAGCTGCCTTTTTATTTTCCTTGTTTACCTTGTCACTCACATTCCATCTTCTTTGATTACCCGAGAGCCAATTCATAGCTAATGAACAATAGTAAAACCTTAGTTTATCTCCTTACATTACTATTTATCAATATTACCAAAAAGAAAAATGATATTATTACTTTGATCCTAGAATAATTGGAAAATCAATACAAGAATACAAGTATTGGTGACGGAATGATGTAATCATATAGAAAGAAAGGAACTTCTTCCTATAAAGAACCAAATTACTATTGCTACATTATAAAAAATGGCATGGAAAGTGTAACATGGTGAAACCAGGGACCCACAAAACAGAGATGGCAAGATAGTTCATCAACAGAGGCCAAAGGCTTCTAGTTGACATAACATTATAAGCCAAGAGAAGAGCCAGGGAAGGACGAGGATGAAACTGTTCTGAACATGACAAAACCAACCATAAGCAGAGAGGCATTTGCGTGCAAAGGCCGTAAGCCCTGTGAAGCTCAACTCAGCATAAAAGATGTTTGGCATAACCCAAAGTATTTTAAAGCGATGACTAAGCAGGGACTTGTCACAGACTACGTATCACACACCGAGAGTGCTCCTCTCTCCATATGGTATGGCAATGTCGCTGAAAATTAGGTATATGATCTATATTACCAAATAGTGCACTAAAGGTGTCATCATATGCAGGTATTATCTAGCATCTTACCCATAAGTGTGCATGTGTGCCAATTGTTTTGGGCTTTGCCTGCCTAAGAATGAAAAGAAGGCTGCTTGGGGCGCAGAGCCTCAGGGGCCAAACTTGCGGTCTGTGAAACTCGGACTAGTAAAAGTGAATATGATGTGTCAGACACGTTAGCGCAGCAGAGACAGTTGATTTCTCAGAGGTTATTTGACGGGCAAGTTTACCAACGAAGGACACGTCTTCTTCCTCCCCTTCTACATATAAACTAACCAACATTCCTCCAAGAGGGGGCAAGGAAAACATGAATAACTACTATGCCAAAAAATAATAATAATAATAAAATAAAATTCAACTATTCTGTATAACTTCTCCAAAAGACACAATCTTGGGCAGACCAGTGGAGATTTTAATCCATTGACTTGCTTGAATGAAAAAGTTGAAAAAATAAGTCAGTTGTGCTTCATCTGAAATTTAAAATGAAACTTGCATTGCTATTAAATCAGCACTAAAGATGCTTTACAATCCGGTTAACATTTTGAAAACACGCACTCAAACAAATTTCCCTCAATTAAATATATAATTATGTAAAAATAATGGTTCAGCTTTCTAACTCACGGGAATTCATGGTGATTACAGTATCGCATAAAATTCAAATTTAAATTGAAAAGGAGAAAAGGTCCAAACTGTGCACCACATTACAGTTTTCAATGGAGCCAGTTTAAGCATAGGTAATGACTATGGTGGGTAGACTCAAATCTCGTGCAAGAAAGATCCAATTAATAAGCAGATGTGCTCTAGCTAATTATTGAAAAAGCAAATGTTATTTTTTTTAAAAAAAAAATAGAATACCTACTAACACCAAATGATGACCTAAAATTTTCAGCTTCTTAACTTACCTGAAAAGGGAACACACTTCAATGTTAGGTGTGCCTCTCACCATCTGAAACCATGGTATGAGGGTTCTTTCATTCTCTGAAAGTTTAACTAATTCTTTACCAAATGTCTATTGTTTCTGAATTGTTTCAGGAAAGCTAATAATGGTTTTTTATGTCCCGTTAATAATTATTTTCGAGTACTTTTTTCTCGTAGCAAACATAGATATATGTATAAATCTTGACATCGAGAAATAATATCAAAACTGGTGAGACCGAACCAACCTACGACACCAAAATCAGTGCCAATTCCTGCATCCAAGTTTAGAGATGGTTCTATGGGGTTAGGTTCTTTTGACTCAATCATTTTCTCTCCCACACCAGCTGCTAATATCTCAGTTACCAAAGACTCCTGGCAAATCTTTGGTGCAAACATAGATAACGATGGATCAATCTTTGAGGATGGAGAGCATATCATATCTTCTGTTGCCTTTAAATGCACTCTTCGAAGTGTCTCCTGCATATTCCATGACCCAGGTGAAAGAGAATTCTGTTTCTGCCATATTTGGAAAGAAGTATGATTCGGGAAATCATGCAATCAAAGAGATCAAAAGGATCCACAAGACACTCAATCTTTTCCAAGTTAAAATGTTAAAATGAACATATTTTCTATAAAAAAAAAATTCATCACTTCTACAGTCAAAAACTGGAAAAATTTATCATCTGCAGCTCTATGAAAAATAGAAATGGATCGTTAGAGTTGTGTCATTTGTGCGGAGAAACATTTTGCACGAACGAAATCCTGCATCGGTTTCTAATGTTTGAGAATCATCAGTTTCCATTAACAAGAAATGACGACAAAGCATCTACACAAATATTCACAAAATTTCCATTGAAAGGAATACTTCTGTATGCAGCTTGAGAAATTTGACAAGAAATGATTATTACCTTTTCAAATAGAAAAGAGAGTTTTAAGCATTCAAAAGAAACAGGAAAATAGTTCAGAAGGCTACACGGGAAGTGACCTTGAAGAGAAGATCAAACTTAATGAAGAAGAAACTACAGAAATTGGAGATATATAAAGAAGAAACAATCAGAAAGCACCTTTGAAGACAAGTGATCATTTCCACTTGAATACGATGTTCCTTCCTTGAACAGCTCCATTGCCATTGTGGATGGAGTTCTTAATTCAGTATGTTTTGAAGGACAGGCCCAAGGTGGATGGACATTCATACGGGATTTAGCCATATCCACAGGTGGACCAACTTCACTTTCTATCTGAATTAGTCAAATTAGGGAACATCAGAAACTATATGGGCTTCATTTCACAGAACTAGGCAAAGCTTTCCATTTCAAGGGGAAATAAAACACAAAAGAGAAATCTCCGGAGTCCAGAGTATGATATTTAGAGATATATTTAATTAGCTTACACAACAAATAACTGTGATATGATCAGAAAATTAAAAAAAACAAAAAAAAAGATACAAAGAACAGCATGTTGAAGGTAAGTGAACAATAATATTGCTGGTTTGCACGTATATAAAAAATTACTAACAGGTTGAACCACAGCGGAGTTCGAACCACAGGTCCCATGTGCCAAATCTGACCCTGCATTTAATCACATTTTCTGCTCTTCAAACCATATTTTGGCTTCCACAACATCTTCATTGTAGAGATCAACAGTTTCTGTGAAGTATAGAAAGAACCCTATCAGTGACATGCAAAGAGTTCAAGTGGGATTGATTGCAATATTTTTGTAAAACAATACCATTGCCAACTATATCCATCAGTGCATCAGTATGTACACCATTCAGCCCAGCTTCAATTGTGGAATAACCCATTACTCGGGAGTTAACAATGTTAATCAGTCGATCACACTTTTCCCTGAGAGGAAAAATTGAAAACTAAATCTTGCATTACAGATCAGAGGACAAATAAGTACTATGCGAAAATCATATTCGCCGCACTAATATCATGTTCGAAAAAAATTATAAGCACCTTACAATTTGAAGTCAAATATTAATTTAAACCACACATTCACAACCACTACACACTTATTATACACACATTTCATGGGACCCATTGCTCATGTAATTATAATTTCTCTGCATAACGCACATTGCATATCTAGTTGTCAACCAATGTCAATTATAAATTTTGTTTCTTACTAAAGATTGTGTTCTAAATTATTTATTGAGAAATAATACTAAAGCCAGACCCAGGAAACTGGAAATTCTGTAACTTAGCAACTATCACAAGTGGTTAGAAAACAAGCTTAAAAAATCTAGACAGAAGGAATGGATATTGTAGAGAGAAAATAATTGTAGCTCAAAAAATCCAAGAAAATTTTTCAAACAAAGAGCAGATATCATCTAAGTTGTCAAAATTACCTTGAAAATGTCTCCTGCATAATCAACTGTTCAATTATACTTTTCCTTGCATTAAATTGGGACTCTTGTCTGTCTTTTATCATTCGCAATGAAGTTCCATTCTTCTGGAAATAATGATAAAAATAAAGCTACTCATTTAACTGTACCAAAATACTTGAGAGAATAAGATGCCCCAGACTGAAAGTTAATGACACGTTTTACTAGTAGTCTAGTATCAGCATTTACTAATATTTAAACAGCCTTAAAAAACCTATAACAGCATATCAAGTGCCAATCTATCTCACAGTGACGGGAAGATCTCAACTCTCTAGATTATTCTTACCAACAAACATGGAACAAATTTTACAACTACAAACAACGTTAGAAGGAGAATGATAAATTAGAAGAATAGATATTCTCCTTCAATTCCAGGAGAGAAAACTGAGAGTAGATTATAGGTCAACATGGCTAGTAGGATACAATCCATATTGAGTTTAACACCAAAAGAAAATAATTTTTATTGATTTAAATCACTTACACAATTTAAGAACACACACCACTAATTAAAATAATACTCACTCGAGGGACTATGATGGACTAGCACTTCACACGCCACTCTCTCCCCTGCACTATATCTCACTTTTCAATCCTCTGTTTCTCTCTTCTCTCACACACACCACTCATGTATGTATAGTCTGTCTCATTCTCCCCTCACAAAACACACACACACACACACATACATAGAGGAGTTTTATGGCGGCGGTGGATTTATCTAAAATAGAGGTGGAGGAATAAAAAAATTGTATGCAATATTCTAGGTTCTTCTTCTCTTGGCAGCCATTCTGTTCAAATTCCAGCAGCTTCCAGATTATTCTTTGAATGGCGGTGCTGACTCTTTTCATTTTGACTCTTTTCTTTTTTCATCACGCTCAGTAGTGTTTGAAACTTAATGAATTTTAAAGCACTCGGTCCATTATTTAACACAATCATGACTTCAAATATATATGGCTCTTTCATACTTTCCTTTTCATTCATTTTTAGGTTAGCAACTTAGCATACTTGGTACATGATTTCTCATATCCACTCAACTCCCTTATCTGTTATTGTGAATTTGTACATACTTCAATCTTTTATTGACTCTGTCGATCCTTCGCTACTATTTTTTGGTTCACATCATTTTGCCCAAGACTCTGAGTCATTCTTCTAAGCACTTCTTTATCACTTGACAATTGTACATTTTAAAATTCCTATGTTACCTTGTTTTTTTATTTGCTCTCACATCTTATCCTTCAACTTGTCATCCATTTCCTTTGAATCTAGCAGTTCCACATTTTGCGGTGTCCGTCAAGAATATGCTTCTTCAACCATCTTCCGAGTCCGGTAATTCCACCCTCTGTGGAGTCCACTAAGAAAACTCTTCATGTACCACGATGTCTTCTCCCAAGTCATTGATCCAATTATCTTCTTATTCATTTGTTTAGGCAAGACTACCACAAACACTAATCTATCTTTTAAACTTGAATTGATTCATCCTTTATACTTGTTGGAGGTTGCTACATTGCTCTCTGCTAGCTCCTTTCTAAACCAATAATATCTAGTATAATGACCTCATTTTCCACACACAAAGCACAAATCACTAGTTCGTTGATATTCTTGAGCTCTCTTGTCGCAATTTTGTTGAGCTCCCCTTATCTGATAGCTTCCTTCAATCCATCATTTAGATTTATCTACTTTTAGTTCTTTATTATTTTATTAACGGAATTGGTCTATTCTTTTATAGATAAATAATTTTTGCACCTTTTCTTTCTTTATTAAGACCCCTAACATTTGTCTAGTCAAAGCTTTTTGATTGGCCAACAAATTTTCAAAATTTACAAATGACGGTTGCTTTGGCCAACTTTGTATTGCGGAAATAAAGCCTCTAAATTCAGGTTTCAATCCATGTATGATTATTCTTCTCATTCTGGACTTCAAAAATTTAGTCGAAAAATCTAATTCAGAAATTTCGCAACATAGAGATTTGACTTTGTTAAAATATTGACTTACCGTCAATTTCTCTTGAGTGATCGAAAGTATCTCATTCTCTAAAACCTGCAACCTCGGATCATTTCTCTTCGAGAATATTACGGCCAGAGTGTCCACATGCTTCTGTTGGTGTGTTCTTATTCATTATGTACTCCAAAATTTGTTCCCCAATTATTGTCTTTATAATGAATATGGTCTTGCCCGTTTTGATTCTCCACTTTTTCAGAGTCGCAGCTTCTTTTGGTGGTGTTACATCACTTCCGCCGACTTCATCCCACAAGTCTCATCCTTGGAGATAAGATTACATACAAGTTTGCCATGTGGTATAATTTTGTTTATTGAACTTTTTAATTCCACCTACCACTTGTAAGTTGCCCATCATAACTTGATTTACCTCTTTGTAATCAAGCAAGCTTTATAAGAGTTTCACAATCTTCCTTTGTACACGATCCCAAGAAGCCCAAAAATTCGTCCCCACCGTCTCGCTTTGATACCAAATTGTTGAGTTTAACACTAAAAGAAAATAATTTTTATTGATACAAATCACTTACACAATTTAAGAACACAACACTAATTAAAATAATTAATGTAGTACATAATCATGATTAGTAGTTTCTTATTACAATTGTGATTTATCTTTTCTAATTTCCTTTTCTAGTTGTAATAGGTTTTATTCTTAAATCTTATTTAGATTATGATTAATTTATTTCATTTTAGAATTTAATTTCCTAATTTTGGTTCCTTGTATTAATAGGTGTGGAGAATAATTTTGCCTATAAATACAAAGATATTGTACACTTTCAACACAATCAATCATATATTAATACAAAGCAAGATTATTCCAATATATTTTTTATTTTAAATTCTTATTATAAGAATTTCATA
>CADEPD010040883.1:0-16646 GCA_902829195.1 Fraxinus dipetala | reverse complement strand
CCCGTTTGGAAATCTCCGTGATATCGATAATATCAAATTACCCGTCTGGTTTTCGGATGAAGACCTCAAATATTATGCTAGTAAATATAACCACAATGGCTTCAGCGGAGGATTAAACTATTACCGTGCACTCGATCTGTATGCACTAATTTCATATGGCATGTTTGGTACGAAGGACTACTCACAGCTCTCCAGAGTCCTCTAGTCATGTCCACTACAATGTTTTTTATACTATTTAGCAGAGTACTACGTACCAAACATGAACAAATAAAAATTGTGTTGGTTTGCTCAAAGTTTTTGCTTTATCAGAATTGAAGTTAATATTTTTTAACTGCTGCAGAAACTGGGAACTAACTGCAGCATGGACGGGAGTACAGATAAAAATTCCTGTTAAATTCATTGTGGGGAATCTTGATATGCTGTACACTACTCCAGGGATGAAGGAATATATACATGGAGGTGGGTTCAAAAATGACGTGCCATTATTGAAGGAATGCGTATTGATACAAGGAGCCGGTCACTTCATCAACCAAGAGAGAGCCGAGGAAGTTAACGCTCACATCCATGATTTCATCAAGGAATTTTAAACCGTTCTATCAGTTGATCATTTTGCATTAATGCTAGATTGTTAGCTGCTTTCCTGTATTACGGTGCAAATAATTTGGCCGCCCGAGTTTTGGGACACTTAATTTGGAGTTGTGTTATTTAGCATCACTGGTATTTAACATCAGTCTATGTGGTAGAATTAGTGACATCACCTTTAATTGAACATATCATATAATGTCACATAGACTGGTGCTAGATAATATTATTCCTTAATTTGTGTTTCGAACTAAAATCTATGAAATAATTTAGTGTTTGATGCCTAAGCTTGATGAGTGCATATGATGTTCTTTAACTTCCACAGCTCGAATAGTTTCTGGCGAATTTATTGATGCATGTGATGGATCGATATGCATTAGGAATGCTATGTATATATAAAGAGAAGCAACAGTCCTCTATCCACCATTAATGCGTATATTAATTCCATCATTATAATATTACAATAAGTGAGGGTAAGGGAGAGAATCACGTTCTTGCATAATTTCGTTGCAATCATCGGCTCGCAAAATTTTAGAAAATGGAAAAAAAAAAATTGTAATTTTTCCTTGTTATAATTTAATATGTGAATATCTTAAGTTCTGAAGATTCAAATTTGTTGTTGTGTACGCTATTTGTGTGAGTTAACCAAATTACTAATAGAGAATATTGTTAAGTTTTTGACGTAATTGTCAAATTTGTGAACAAAAGAAATTAGATTTATTGTGTTGTAAAAGTTAAGGAGTAAGTTGCAATTGTTATAAATTAATTTGTATTAGGTCCAGAGTTCGAGAATTGAAAAGAAGGAAAAACGGCGCCGCAATTTCGCTAGACGGTCGCCATGACTTGGCTCGAGCGATAGAAACATAAATATTGCCGCTAGCCTGTCGCTAGGACTTCGCTCGAGTAACATACCGTCGCTCGCTTGTTGCCCAACTTTCGCTCGAGCAACATGGTTATCCGGAGAATTTTAATTCGCATTTTTAAGGCTTTTTATCCAGTTCATTCATTCGTTAACCTACAGTATAAATACCAACACGTCTCTAAATGAATTTTTTAAGGTTGAACATTGGGTGAACACATACTACTACTCATCTACTTCATTAAATTCATCCAAAACTTTCAACTTTCGTTGTTCTATTTGTTGTGGCGGTGAAAACATCAAACTCACTTAATCCAAATACCAAATTGATACTTCATACACATCTGTCAGAGTGCTGAAAATCAAGGGAATGTGACTGAAGTTCCAGTTGTTGGAGAACGCAGAGTTCTTCGTTGATTCACATGAGATAGACGAATTCAAAAAGTCGGGAGTTGGTGCATGAGCACGCAATCCAAGGGAGCTGTGGGAATTACAATCAGAAGGTTAGAAAGTACTAGTAGTGGTCGTGTCTAGCGGACTGTAAGTTCAAAATTCGTTTATAGTAGATTTTTGACTGGCAAAGTGCACAAAGTTTTTACCCAATTTGGATTTTTCCGTGATCAATCTGCTTGTTATTTATTATTTTCCATATAATTGCGATAATTCAATTTAGGATAATTCGACCGATTGATTAACCATCTATAGATAATTAATAGTGACTTGTTGCTAATTAATTATTAAGTTTTAATTCATCATAACCACCTATTCACCCCTCTTTGAGTGTAATTTGTGTCGAACCTCGTAATTTCAAATACACCACTAAACAAAAATCTCTTATCATTGTTAAGATCATCATTGAAAATATTTCAAAAGTCTACTCTTATGTATGTCGTGAAGATAAACGGAAAAGGAATTAATACTTGCTCCACCTTTTATTTGTAGATCATTACATGAAATAATTAAAGAATGTGTTAATGGAGGTGAATGTGGTAATTTTGTTATTGATTCGGAGTGAATCGTATTCTAGGTTTGTCCTTATAAGATTAGATAATGACTGTTACCCTTTAGAGACAGTTGTTATCAAATTCTTTTCAAGAAACGATTGTCGTGTCTCTAAAGTCGAGGATTTCAAACTCCTAAGAAAGAGTGCCCAACTCATTCCTCCCTTCTTGGTTGAATTTCAGCAGTTATGCCTCACGTAGGCCAATTAACTCATAAGATGGATTTAATATTTCTTGGAATGTTTTACAAATTACAATTTAATCATTTAACGTAATTAAATAGTTAGCCCTGGTTTGTTTTATATTAGTAGGAAAAAATGGACCGTTAGTACAGTAGAATATCAGCCATATTTGATCGGTTTGTGTGTTGGTGGGACCCACTTTGTTTGAGAAAAAAAGAGTACAAATTTTTAGTTTCTTACTTAAATAATGTGAAACAAATAGGGGCTTATTAGAACTTGTATGTCTACGTAGAAACTCTTTTTTCTTTTAAAGGTGGTGAGAGGTACCAATTCTCAAACTTTATACTTTGGACATGGGAAACATAGTATCTAACTAACGGTCGTGGATAGAAACTTGATTATAAATTAAAATGAAACAAAATGTTAGGGATGACAAAAATTCTTGTCCTCCGACTTGCCCATGTTGCTCCTCCCAAATAGTAAACAAGACGATGACAGGAAACATAGTTCTCGTACTGAATTTCAAACCCGCCTTGAATTTTTCATTTATTTCTATATTTTTCAATTTAAACATATTTGAAAAAATACAACATAATATATAAATTAAAAAAAGACAATTAATTAAACGAACTATAAATAGAGATTTTTTAATCAACGTCCCATTCCCATCCCGCCTCCCAAAAATCCTCGACAAGATAGGTATAATAATGACTGCTCCAATCTCAGTCCTCTCCGTCACCATCCCTACGAAAACTAAATAAATGCTACTATCTAAAATCAGAGATATATAACGAAAGAAAAACGCCTGAAATTTGAAAACGGGCGGTAAAACAAGAAGCATGCCAAGTACATGCACGGAGCTCAACTCAACTGCTTTTCGGTGTCCCACGTTATTCATCCACTTCAATCGATACAATGCACATTCCCTCAAAAAGAATTTCTCTCTCTCATCTTAAAACCTGGCCCTATATTAAAATCAGAGTTTTAGTAAATTTTGATAAAAAATATGGAATGTGTGGTTGAAAAATTATGGGTCCCATGAAATATGTGGTTAAAATTAATTGTTGACTTTGACTTGATATTAAAATCAGATTTTAATTTGTACCAAACATAATATATGGTCTAGAGGTATAAAGTTCGGATAATGGATTTAGCTTGGATTTGATAAGTTTTCATTACCTGAATAGAGTTGATATTTGTTGATCTTCTATCGTTAACACTCTTATCAAAATTTGACTCATCGGTATAATTTCGAAACGAAAAAAAACAAAAAGTTTTTGTGGAACAAAATTTTTTGTTGCAAGCTAGACTATATCTCAAATTTTTTGACACTTCACAATTATAGTATTGTGTCAAAGTTTGTTTGGAGGACAACGAGATGAAAACAATTCATCTGGACCCATGGAATCCATGTTGACTTGTTGAGCCAAAACACGTGGTCTATAATTTTCCAATAAATTTTTAACGATACCATCCCGAAATAACTAAAGTATTATAATGATTTATGATTTTGTTAAAGCAAAGAATCGATGCAAGTTGAAGGTTAGGAAGGTTTGTTATACAAGTTTAAGTAACTTTTTGAAATTAATCTAAAATACATTGTGAATCATTTGTGTCAAATTGGATTAAATGTACTTGGTCATATCATGTTGTGACGACTCCACTCAATTTAAGTTTCTAACCTCGTCACTTTTTCGAAATATTTGAAAATAATCTTATTATTAAATTGTATTTCGATTTCAAAAAATGTGACAAAAGAAACGTTATGATTAATATCAAGGTCTAACTCAAGAGGTATTGATGACCTGGGTTCGAGGCTCTTTTTGGTGGGAGTGAAGAAATCATTTGATCCCTTTTTAAGTCACTAGAAAATAAAATGAAATGAAAAACATAACATTATTATTTATTAAAACAATTTTTTCAATTTCACAACGTAAATGATACAATTTAAAGTTTGGTGGTCAAAATAAAATATATTGTAAAGTTTAGTGATCATTGAGGAAATTTATCCGTTCTAACTCTGTCCTCGTTGGCGTGTTTGGACAGCAGTTGAAACTTACCAAAACTCTTGTCCTTGCAACAATAATAACAATAAACTAGGCAGACGGTGGGTAGAAAGAGAAGTATTAGGAGGAATGCAAAGAAACTGGTTCACAGTTTTTCCACATCCTAAACTCTCTCTCTCAAACAGTTACGCATTTCTCATAAATTCACTTAATTTGGTCAAATTATTCATTCATTCAACCTCTAATTATCCGAATCTTGATGTAAATTATCTTTTGCAAGATTCAAATTGAGGTAGGGTTTTTGGGAACTGGTGATTGAACTATGGGATTGGGTGATGCGGATCTTCTGGATGATGGTGATAGGGTTGGGGGCAAGGCAGAATCGGCGGTTGTTTCGTGCTCAATTTGCTTAGAAGGGGTGACTGATAATGTGGCTAGATCCTATGCCAAGCTTCAATGCGGCCATCAATTTCACCTTGGTGAGTCTAAATTTTTCGAGACATTTGGAAATGATTGTGATCTGACCAAACTTGTCTCTCGATGTTATTTTAGATTTTGAATGTAACTTTTGTTTTAATAGAATTTAGATGGAGAATTTTGTTCAATTCTGGTTGGAATTCTTGGTTTTCATGCTGTGGGTTTATTTACTAAATTTGGGCAGTTGCTTGATTTGGTTTTGAATTGCGTAGATTTAGACTTCACCATTTTTTAAATTTAGGATCCGGATGAAAAATTCAGGATGAATAAATGATTGGAATTGGGTAGTAAAACTATCAAGTTGTAGGATGTTGACCCTGCCAAGTTGTGTTGATTAGGTTAATTGGGAATTTTGGAAGTTTGTAATATGTGGAAATACATGCTGCATGGAGTGTACAATTGATGTTGCTAGTGATAAAGTCAAATTGAAATTGTTGAAGTAGTATGACATGTGTTTAATTTTGTCTTCCATTGGCTTTATCGACGCAATTTTAGGTTTTTGGATTAGGGATCTTGTGACATCCATTGCATGGAGGTTTAGTTTATTCTGACGCTGTGCATGCCAATGACATCGGCATGAATTTTTTTGTTTGAAATTGGAATCACAACGTAGGATGACCTCACTTGTTAATAGGTGTAATTACTACTCCACGTGACAGCAAAATTTGAATTGAATAAAGAAGTGGAAGCAGATCCATCATGTTAACCAAACTTTTTTCACAACCTGTCGCGTTTGTTTCATGCAAACTGTTCATTTTCACTTCATTGAACTGGTTGAAGCAATCATTAGTTTTTTGGTATGGCATATATGTGATTAAACCTCGTAAGATCCAACGAATATGTAAAAAGATGGGTTTATTGGTGATGGGAGTACAGATATCCGATGGCATTGGGATTGCTTTAACGTTGGTGATTGGAAGGAGGTCACACTGGACCTCAAGCATTGATGTTTTGAAAGGACAAGTAGGCTGAATTTGTTGGGAAGTCTGGAGCTTCCTGAGACAAGCAGTGTATTTAGGAGTTTAGTGTTAAGCTAAAGTGTGAATTGTGAGGGAAAATGTTGGGGGCATGGTTGCTGTTTAATATAAGGCTGGAAGAATTGCTTGTGCTTTAACACACAGAGTCTGCTAGAATTGGCGTGGAAGAGAAGAGGAAGAAAGAGACTGTCGTGAATGTTCACCTTTGAGTAAAAGGAGAAGGAAGGAGCCTGAGAAAGTAACTGCTGCTCTTTTCACATTTTATCTCTAATTAAGTGCTTGTTTGGGATAGCTTAAAAAGTTGCTAAAAAGTTGACGATTAATTTCAACCACACAACTCATGGGCCTACAATTTTTATCAATTTTTTAAACACATATTTAATGAAATATTAGCAAAATCTGCCAAAACTTTTTTCAAAAGCTTTGTCAAACCCCTAAAAAAATGCGGTGTGAAATTTGCTAAGGTACTAAAATGCATGTTTTTTTGTCGGTTTTTTTTTTTTTTGCTTGCATGTAGCATCATATTATGTTTCACATTTTGGTTTTCTCTTTCAACTCTATCCTTCATGTGCTGCTGTACAGTCACTTTTTGCTTCAGTGCCTCTGTCATCGTTTAGAGAGACAGGTTACTTCTTATGTACCACGTAACCAATCGGCTATAGATTAAAATGAAATTTTTAAATCTGTAGCCTTGTCAAGTGTTGTTTTGTTTATGGTAACTTTTTTCCATACAAATTTCATGTTTGATGAAGGGTCAAATAAAGATGGAAAATGGCTTTTATACTTTCAAAGGAGTACAAGTATGCTAAACTCAATGCATCTTCCTTTGTAATTGTGCTACGTAGATAAAAATTTACATCAATGATTGACATGATATCTTTTATTTTAATTTTTTGGATTGAACAACAACGATCAAGTTTGTTTCTAGAAACAAATACATGTATTTCACGTCAATGATAATTAAGAAATGACCTCGATTAGCACTATGTCCTCCTGCACCTCTGCTGGTGAGGCAACTACCATATGGATTGCCTTTCAAACTATTTTAAGCATCTATTTCTCCATGTTAGTATCTTGTTACCACCGGATATGGTAATATTATATTGTGGGGTTACTTTATATCTTCAGTAAGTTTCCATGTCCACCCCTGAATGAGGCTGTCATTTAAAACAGTGTATGCTGTCTACTTCACATGATATGGTTGATTTTTCAAAGTACAGACTGCATGTGTTGCTTCAATCATGCTTACAAATACTGTGGTGTTCCATATTAGTTGGCTACTCTCACCCTTCCTGTCCACCATTAAATGACCTCAAGGGTGGTTTATACAAGATATAACTCCAACCCAGAATGGAAAACCTATACAATTCTATTCTCATATTAATCCCTAACTAAATAAGGAATATAAGATCGACTGAATACAAGTTAAAATAGATCTCCTATTATAAATCATCTCCTTTGGAAAGCTTTGAAGAAATTGAACTGACTGTCAAAGCTACGACGTCAAGTTTTTTCATAGAGTTATTCAAGAATGATTTGTGAAACAGATAATTGACGCAAGATTAAGTTTTTCAGTAATAGAGTTTCCCAAAGCATATGTGAATCTGGTGCATTTGTAGTTCTCTAAAGTCAATGTAATGGGATTAAAAATTCTTTTACAAGAAATTTATTAGTTTACTACGAAGATAGTCCTCAAATGCTTTCTCATGTACAATAGCATTTATCCTGAAACTATTAGTACCTAAGTACTTTCACCACTGAAAAGGTTCAGGTAGTGAGAACTCTTCGATTCTCAAGTTTTAGACAGCCTTTTTGAAAATCCATATCTACAGTTGATCATTTATGTGAGTATTGACCAATAATTTAAGCTATTGACTCTGTTTAGACTAAATAAAGCACTTGTCAATGGTGTTTGAATGAAAATGATTTATAGGGATAAATAGTAGAACCAAGAGAATATTATGTCATGGCGTGATTTTTTACACTAGTAGCTGCAAAAAACTTTGATGCTGAACAAATGAGATTGTGCTCGTATTTGATATTCTTTTATATCTTTTTCCTCTCTTTTGCTTTTACAAAAAATAGTAATCATTAGTAGAAAAATGAAATTTCTGATAGCTCATCTGCCATTTCAAATTAACACAGCAAGCACCTTCCTGGCACATGTTTGGTGCTTCGGATTGAGATGTTATTTGAAGTTAGATTCATTTTGCTTGACTGGGAAGTCAAACAACTATATGCATTGTATTATGCTTGTAGATTTTCTTTCCTAAATTTTGACTACTGTGCCGTGTCACTGACAACATTTCTCAATCATTAGAATCTTCAATTTCTTCTACTCATGAAATTCAGCTATAGCTTAGGATTGACATGTACCGCACATTTTGTTTCTTTTCTTCATAATTACTTTTTAGCGAGTTGTTGAGAGCTTATTTGTTTCTCACTCTATTATATCTTGTTTATGATCTGTGTAGATTGTATAGGTTCGGCATTTAACATTAAGGGAGCAATGCAGTGTCCCAACTGTCGAAAAATTGAGAAAGGTCAATGGCTTTATGCCAATGGTAGTCGTCCGTTGCCTGAATTTAGCATGGATGACTGGGCCCATGATGAGGATCTATATGATCTAAGCTATTATGAAATGGTAATGGTAAAAAAATCTCTAAATCTTATGAGGATTTTCTTTGTTATTTGTCTTCATGTACTGACAGCCATATGTTTGATTTCTGCTTTATTATCTTTCTGTGTGACACCTTTGATTTGTTGCCTGATCGAAATAATTTACTATAGGCTTTTAAAAGAATATAATTGAAAAGATTATCGTGTTTGTTGGAATGTGGTATATGCTTTTGCATTTGATTTCTCATAAAGTTTACATTTTCTTTCTTAAGCTTATTTGAGTGCCCATTGACGGCTGTACCATGTCCAATTATTTGTGCCATTAACTCCTTGTTATACAAACATACATCTATTGGGTTTTGTTGTCTTGGCCGCTTATACCAATTTTCACGTGTCTATATTCAACACACTACATCATCAAGCCTTGTCAGTTTGTATCACGTCCTACTTCTCCTTCTGTATTTGTGTGGTGCAGTAATGTTGTACTTAACCTTATCATATATTGGCTTTGATGAACTCTTATCTGATAGATACTTGAGCTACATTTGTGGATTTGTTTGCCTGGACTGACAGCTATGTTATAGTTCAAGAATCAAGAATGTCGAGGCCTTTCGTTTGGCCTACATTTCAGTATCTTTAGTACTGGGTCAAAGGGAGTTATGGAACAGCGAAAAAGCATACATGATGATGTAGCTGAGATTTATTGAGAATAAGGCTCAGATGCTCGTTGTTGCTATTGTTGTCTTGGCCTACATTTTTTCTCCCGTTTAATATATCTCATGACTATTTTGAGCAGTGCTATATGCATCGAGCAGATACTTGAATGCCAATTTACTCCCTTAGTTTTTAATTGGGCATTGCCTTTCCATTTGAGCCACTTCTTTCAAAATTATTTCCACTTTCTTGACACTCTTCAACTCTTACCTAAATTGCCCATGTGTCCTCATTAAAATAATTACCATCTTACTATAGAAATCACTTTTCCTCCATATGTACACAGATTCACGCTTATCCCTAGGTTGCATACAAATGAAGCAACATGAATTTCACTGTCTTTGATGCCTATGGTTTTAGAAGATGGTGAGGCAGGATCCACTCAGGCGGCAGTAGCTGCAGACATTTTTTTATAGTTTTAGGTTCATCATTTATGTTTATTCCACAAGCATGCTCACATGCACTGCCCGCTACTCATTTTTTGTGGTGTGGTGGGGGTTTTTTTTGTGGTTCTTTTTGTTGGGAGGAATGTGATCAGCACATTACTATTATAGGTGCTAACTAGATGCATCTCATTTATTCGTTGTACATTTACTGTTATCCTTAATTGTGTACTGGTTGAATTGCTCACTGCAAATTTTTAGCTTTCGTAGCTGGTTGTGTGTGGAAAAAAGCTGAGAACTTAGGTTATCAGTTTTCACTCATCAATTTAGTTTCTCAAAACTTGTGAATTGTTTTTGCAGTCATTTGGAGTTCATTGGTGTCCATTCGCGGGATTAACTCGGCTTCCTTCATCTTTTGAGTATGCCTTTTTTACCTCATGTTCAATTTTAAGTTCAAACGTGTTAAACTTATTTACTACAACCTAAATTTTCAGATTTTTTTTGAATAAGTTTCTTTATAGATATTTCAACGTAAATGATCTTGTATTATTTAACCATTCTTATTTTGAAGTTGTTCTCATTGATTTCTTTTCCGTTTGCCACTGGTTACACTGCAGACTTTTTAACTTCACGATTTTGAAATGTATGTGTCATTTTATTAGATCTTCATGTTTTCACAGCTTAGAATGACTGTGTATACACACATTTAACTTTATTGCAATAAATGTTGTTGCCTTGGTGATATCATCGATACTAGTGTGTTACAAATGGAGGTTAGGTACATGATTATTTGTGATGTTCCTTAATGGCATCCTTGTCAACATTTTTCTTTGTGCACTCTCTTCTCTTTCTTAATGTAGTCACTCAATAATTTAAAAATTACAGATGTGATTAATGCATAGAAGTTTAAGAATGATAGATATCGTTAATGCATCAAAGTTTAATCTTAGGCAGCATTAATAGATACTGGATGTGCTTAGCTCATCTTGTGAGCTCAAAATGCATTTAGATAGTTGTATATATTTTGTGTGAGTCTCCATTTTGTTTTTCTTGAAGGAAAGCTTGATTGATGAAGGGAGGGGACTCTCAAAAGTATCCATCCATTCTTTGTTCTTCCTGCTGTCTTTTTCGTGATCCAAGTATGGGAAAAGAATATGGGTTCTCCTGGTATGGATTCTCTTTAGGCTGGACAACTTAAAATGGTCATGTCCGATTAGCAGAGTCCTGACGTGTGTATGTTGTATGTATGTCAAGGAAATTGTATCTATGCAGCTTGTGTGCTGCCTAATAGAAACTTGAATCATTTAAGTAGAACTGCGCATTTTGGTTGATGTACCTCTGTCTATCAAATTATTCTACTCCTCTGGAGTTTTTAAGTCATGAACTAGTCAAGCTTAGATGTTAAACTCAGGTCAGTAATTTTTTAAGCCATAATTGTGGTCAGCTTGAATATAAATTGAGTGTTAAAGCCTGTATTTAGCTAGTCAAGTTTGCTAATGAACTTGGGTTTTGGGTTCTGTTAAATCCAAAACCCGATTAACAATGAAGATCAAGCTAATCTTGATATGCCTATATTGTAAGTTGTATATCAACACATATATTTTACTTGAAAAATGTTTTGAGGGTTTAATATAAAAGTAGTGTGTGCTTATTTAGAAAGCTTTAAAATGAATGTTTCTTTACTTAAAAGGAAGGATTCCTGTTGATTTCTTTTATTGGAAAGAAAACCTTAAAAAACTGTTTTCCAGACAATCTGTCTTCCACTTATTGCCAATTAATTTAGGTTGGATGTGCTAACACGGTCTTGGAGATGGGCTTGAGGGCTGGGCTTAGTTTCTCTTCTGGTCTAGTACTTGCTTCTCCCTCTCCATCGGTTGGAATATTATTTCTCAATGTCCTAACTCATAATGCAGCAGTCTTAACGAGCTCCAAGTTATAAGGTAGCACTACTACTGCAAGTCATACAGTGAGACGTGCTACATTTTATGCAATGCGGATATGCTGGTTTATATTTGGGACACAAGGTTCATGAAAAAAAGTATGAAACCAATTGGAATGGCAATGTTCCTTATCGTGGAATGTAATTTTGACACGGACAGATCTAATGGCTGAATGCTTATTTTGTGATTAATTGTTGCTTATTCTTTTTCTAGTTATTGGTTCTAGTGGAGAAATATTCTATCAGCTACCTAGGATTCGTTAAGTATATGGTTACAACTTGCAATCATATAACAGTCACCTAGGAAATAAATACGAGAGAGAGAAAGATGGTTGTCTAGCATTTTCCTTCTATATTTTTTGAATTTTAAGTAGTTAATTTCATTGATATTATTTTTTCTTCTGTTCAAATACTAGCTATCCCACTAACAGTGCTTCATTTTGTTTCTTCATGTCCTCCTTTGTCTTCACAGTGAAGGAGAATTTCCATCAAGTGCATGTAAGATTTTCATCTTTTTATGTTGTTAAGTAGCAAGGTTTACATCGAGCTTCAGTAACATTACTAGTTTTCATTGTTTTATAGATCATGATCTTGGACAACATGCTATCTCTGCCGGACATACAGCTGTATCATCTATGGCGCATCCGTGTCCTTATATTGCGTACTTTGGACCAATTCATCCATCTTCAACCTCTAGTGGAACTATATCGGATGGATCTAATTTTAATAATCAGTGGAGTGCCCAATCAGTTCCAGGTGAGATACCCAGTTCTTATGCTTTTCCCAACATGGATGTACGTTATCGCAGTTTGGAGCACCACACCTCTCCGTTTGCTACAAGCAGCCACATTGGTGGTGCAGATCAATCCTTGATGCCATCCATGACTCACAGAACAGCTAGGACAAGTTCTGATATCCCAAGACCTGGATCCGCCATGCACCCATTATTTGTTGGCCACAGGTTAGTTCATGGTGAACCCATCACTGCTTGAACCCTTCCATTCGATAAATTTGGGGCAAATCTACAAGTTCAGTTTACAGGTAGCTTTCACAACTGCCTCAATACCCTTCCTCGGTAAGAAAAAAAAAATTATGAAGAAAGGGTGAAGTGTGAAGGGTTGATTTGATACTTCACATTATCTTGAACTAAACCTTTGACATTTTAGTATTTATACCAAAAACAGAGCTGATTTTCCATCAAACTGAACTGATTATTGATTGTAATCTAATGAAAAAAGTCAGAATGACCAAGTAGTAGTCTAAATATTGATTGGTTTAAAAGTTTAAGTTGTTAGATGGGCCACAAGGCCACATGTATATCATTTAAATATTGTCTTCAACACTGCCCCTCATGTATATACAAGATAACTTTTTTCCATCAAAGCTTTACACGTGGACAATTGATTTAAATGGACTTGAACACAAAACCTTTACATGCTTTGATACCATGAGAAATCACTTGATCTAAAAGCGTAAGCTGTTCGATAGGGCCACATGTATATTATTCAAATATCATCTTCAACATTAATTACTTTATTTGCAAAATGGTCTATAAGTTTTTATATCTGTGTAACGTTGACATGTATCATAACAGTTCCGCTAGCAGAACGCCCAGTTCTACCTCATCAATGGTTCCTCCTTACCCTGGTAGTGTGGCTCGGGCACGTGATAGGGTTCAGGCTCTTCATGGATATTTTCAGCAACCCAGTAGTAGGCCAGCTGCAAGCACACCTCTTATACCTACCTCTCGAAGATCCAACAGTCATAGGGGTTTGGCGCAGGTCGCTCCTGTGGCTTCACCATCAGATCAATCCGGTGGCTTTTACTATTTCTCATCAGGTTCATCCGGAAGAACTTTCCAAGAAACGGAAAATCCTGTTCCTAATCGCTTTCATTCTTGGGATCGAGAACACTTGCCTTCCTTCTCATTAAGCCAGGTCGAAAGAGATCCCAGTTGGAGGCCATTCCATCCAGCAGCTGGTGGATCTGATACTGGAATCAGATCTGGCAGTTTCCGCCAGAGGCATGGATCTGAGAGGATGCCATCTCAAAATCGGTCATAGACGAATTTTCTAATTGTGATGAAAACTGTGAGTACTATGACTGAAACCCGGATTCTATATGTTTGAGAAATGATCTGTAAAGTTAAGTCTGCTAAGAACAGCAGGCCTGAAACTATTGTGTGGCCTTGAAATTATTGCTTTTTACTGCCACAAAGGTTGTGTGATGACTGTGGCTTCCTCTTGTTTCTATGACCTGGGGATAATAATATTCATGTTTATAGCAGAAGCTGGTGTTTTGAACAAATCATCTTTCACCTGATCCAACTGGGGATTGTTATTTGTATGTTGAATTTCCTACGATATAATTTGCAGGCAAATCAGCCAGGTTTACTTGCAATAGGTTCCCAGGAACTGTAAGCTGTGGAAGTAAATTTGGTCTTCAAACGTTTTTGGAGAGAAGGTTATCTTTTCCATTTTTATCTTAAGTTACAAACGTTACTTATTTTGACGGAAATCATGAGTTATTCTCAAAATAAATTGCTTATATTTAAAATTTTTGACCAACAAAAATATTTGTTCGCATAATAAAATTCAAATGTTCTTTTGTTGGGTAGATCTTTGAATTGTCAATGTGAATGAATTTGACTTGTCATTCTTGTCTCAAGCTACTACAATTTTTCTAATCATTTTCATTTTGTAATATGAAAACTAAATGTAACAACTTTGTGAAAAACAAAAAGAGAGAGAGAGACTTTAAATTACCTCTCTTTAAGCTAATAAAAATGATGATCGTCTAATCTAAAAATATATAAAGAAAATTTAAAACAGAAGTTAGGAAAGATAATTTTGATATAAGTTTTTAAGTCTAAATTTAAGATTTTTATAAATAGTGAAACTATAATTTTTTGTTTTAAGAAAAATTGTCTTTCACAATCAACCCCATGCCTATTAGTTTTCTCCAAAGAAATTTAATTATTTTTAAAATATTGGATATCAGTACCTGTATTTTTTTGATATGTGACTTTTTAAAATTACAAAAGTAATTAAAAAATGAGATTGTTTCACGGTTTTCATAATTTTTTAAATTATGGGTGTGTTTTAGCCATATTATTTTGGAAGAGTGTATTTTAGAATAGTAGATTGATGGAAAATGTGATTGAAAAAGAAGGAAAAGTTATTGATGTGATGAAAAATATTATTTTATTGAAAAATGTGTGGTTGAAAATGAGTAGAAGAATGAAAATGAAAATTTTAATGTGGCTCAAACAGATGATACATATACTTCTTAAAGGTGTATATCATTTCGAGAAAAAAATCATAACTACAAATATTGAGTACAATTTCAAAATTAATAAACTTGTGAAGAAAAATTTAAAACTTAGTTGGTCTCATTTGTGACATCTGATAAAATATTGTTATCTATAATTTAATTAAACGCGTAACAGTCATAAACCACACAATATGTCACAACACACAAGATTACATTCACATATCGGTCAAAGTTACATATTAAACCATAAATTACACAATTAATGGGGAACAAATCACACAATTAGTTGGTCAAAGTCATTAATTTAATCATTTGTTTGATCATAATTATATATTTAGTCACAACTTACACAATTAATAGGTCACAAGGAAGCTATAGTAATGCAAATATAAATCTCATGTAGAGTTTGATCTTGGTTTAGAGTGAACGTTGGCAACATACTTAACACATGAAAATCGAATTGAAAGTCATATTTTCAGTGGCGGACGTGTGAGTAATGTGTAAGAACGTGCCCTTGAAAGGGAAAAAAGAATTGAAAACGACTGCTAATATATCTTGTAGTCCGAGCAGCAAAAGGAGGAATCCATCCGAGGAGGTACTTGCATCTGATTAATTAGTTGATGAGGCAATAACTTATCAAAACAAAGATCAGTAACTGGTTCGAGATGATGATCAACCGCATTGGGACTGAGACACGGGCCAAATTGCCACGGAAGGTAGCATTGGGGAACTTTCCGCAATGGGTAAAAGCTTGATGGAACAATGGTGGCAGATCGAAAAATTAGTTGGTCACTATAATTATTCTTCTCACCCCCACCCCCCTCTTCCTTCTCATGTATTAGCACCCAACTGTTCAGCACGATCCGTAGTCCAAGAATTCTATTCTACACTAATGTCGTCACAACCACTCATCCACCACTAGCTCCATGTGTATAAGCCATCGATATCCCTATCCATCCTATTTTGGTTGGGTTTTAGAGCACTTCATAAAGAAATTGAAAGGAGAAAACAACCATTGGTTGATATGCATTTATTTATTGGATTCCGGTTTAAAACTCAAAGCCCTGCATTTTTTAATAAAAAAATTTAAGTGTTTTTATAAGAAATGGGATTAATGAAGCGAGCAAAGTTCGATTCATTGATCTACAAATAAAAATGTTTGGGTATAATCTGCCAAAAAAAAAAAAAGATAAAGTATGGGATCACGACTGCAATTATTCTTTTTAATTTTTACCGTCATTATTGTTTTTAACACATAAACTATGGACCTGGATGGTAGGAGGATTTTTCACACCTCAGAAGTCATAGAGAGATTTTCCATCAATCGGAAATGATGGGAGATTTTGTATTAAGAAGCAAAAAAACTATTAGCCCCTGTTTGGGCTCTATTATTCTAGATTATAATGAGAAAAATAGTTATTTTTAAAAAAATTTGTGGTTGAAAGAAAATGATTTTTTTTTTCAGATTTATGTGTAATATATTATTTTATCAAAAAATGTGTAATTGATAGAAGAGAGAAACAAATGAATTTTAACTTAACAGGGCCAAACATGGGCTTAGTATATGATTTTTGAAATGGAAGAATACATAACCAAGAGGTTAAATTTAACAAATTTCAAATTTAAGAGATCAA
>CADEPD010040875.1:0-16307 GCA_902829195.1 Fraxinus dipetala | reverse complement strand
AATAGGATTTTAGTGGAGGTTGTGTGTGTGTGTGTGTGAGAGAGAGAGAGAGAGAGAGAGAGAGAGAGAGAGAGAGAGAGCACCTTGTATGAGTTGGAAGCCATCTTACATTCCAAACCATTAATCAACAGAACATTTTTGGCAGCCATACATACAGCAGAAGATCCATCGAGATTGTCATATTTATGCATATTTCTGCACGTGTTATGAAATATGAACAAATTAAACATCCCATTTATCAATCAAAATTGATGCAATTAATCAGTTTCTGTGTCAATCAAGATCAGTAACACAACAAAAGGAAAAAAGTACCAGAGTACAGCCAGAAACATGAGAAAAATATTTAGCTAATTAATCTTCCTTCCTTTCTAATTCATTTCATCAGGTTATTGATTCTTCTAGCGAAATTAGCACCAGCACAACAGTTATATACTCTAGTAAAAGCAACACGAAAATTCTACAAACTTGTAAAGCTTTTCTTAAATTGGCTGCCAAAAATTGCCCATCCAAAGTTGATGGAAAATCTTAAAGATGATACATATTGTCTCTTCAAGTTTAGAGTTATTTTATTTCAAATTATTATAATTTTCTATTTTGACTAAAGATATGTTTTACTTCCTTTGTTGGTTTCCTACTTAAAATTACAATAGGTAAAACCTCATATAAAACCAGTTTATGCATTGTAATGTTCAAAAACAGACCAAAATTTTCTTTTACCTAATCTTTAATTTTTTTTTTTCCTATTTCATGCAATATGTGTTCGTATAAAAACGATTTATGCATGGTAATTTTCATTATATCGTATTCACTTCCCTCGTCAACACAATGAATAGCTCATATCCAAAGCCTGTTAGGCAATGCGTAAAAAGATGGTTACTGAGGCATTTTACCTTCAAGATGCGAGGTGAGGTGAGGCGAGGCGCAAGCCTCACCGTAAAACAAACAAATGTCAAAATATTATTAAAATGCAAAATAAATTCTAAACAAATCATAAAAAATATTTTAAATTCATAATGGAACAATTTGTGCAAACATTCAAAAGAAAAATCTATTTAGCATCAAAAAAATAAACTATTACTTTAGTTGGTGCGAGATCGAACTATTTTAAGGGTGTGTTTGATACACATTACTTTGTAAGAATGTATTCTGGAATAGTAGATTGATGAAGAATGTGTGGTTGAAAAAGAAGGAAAAATTATTGATGTGATGGAAAATATTATTTCATTGAAAAATGCGTGGTTGAAAATAAGTAGAAGAATGAAAATGAAAATTTTAATGTGTACCAAACAGGGGCTAAAAGTGGATCTATGATGAACACATTTTTAACGTTTATACGATTAGGTTATTCCTAAAATCGGTCAATTAATTTTTTCATGTTTTGTGGGTCCACACCTAAAGCAAAGTAAATAAGTCTCAAGAATTAAAAAATGGGCCTCACCAGTCTTGAGGCAATGGTATGAATGCCTCGTACAACTAATATGTAGGCCTCCAAAAATTGCTTCATAGACAATGAGCTTCCAAAAATGACTTCACAATCAGCACATTGAGGTATTTTTTGCTCGCCTCACTCTAAGGCAGGCCTCTATTAGGTTCTTTAAACCATGGCTCTTAGGAACATCAAGCCCTTACCTTGATACCACCATAGCAAGCATTCAACTTTCCCTCGTCAATACAACTATTCTCATTCTAAGGACAATGTTGAAAGAGTCCATTATGTTATGCAAGAAACCATATTCCAATCGTGACAATTGGGTGGTCCTAATGCCGACTCATGAAAACTTCTTTAAATTGCACAACATAAGCGACTCTCATTGTATTCGTCTTGCTAGTTTGACACTGTGGATCCGCCAAAAGCTATTGGTATTCAGTAATACATAGCATTAATCATTTACTTCGACATCCTATAACTCTAGGGGATAGAATGAGATGAAAAGATTATTAAGCAACAAGTATGCCCTTGCCTATTCTCGAACTCAGATCTATATTTTTTAATACTAAAGGCAATATGCTTCAATTATTAACGAATCTTCGCGTCATAACTTCTAGATTTGTAAATAATTTACTTCTCGAGCTCGAGCATGATATTAATTTGTACCCCCACCTAAGTCTTAGACGAAGCTTACCTTTGGGTATTACACATGGAAAAATACTTCTACCCCAGGCGAGGTGCACACAACACATACCACCTGATTCCCGACAATCTCATCTAAGCGTTAGTGTCAAAATGGTCTTCCTAATAAACTTTGCAAATAAATCTTGGTTACTAGAAGGCCAAACTTCATATAATATATCGTTCTTCTTGTGTCCACTCCATTTCCATCTTCCTATCACCGTTGCCACTCAGTGGAAGGTATAGATTTAGCTCGTCGAAAATAGATTCCAACCAAAAGACTTAATTTTGATTCTCCAACCCAAGAAGTTAAGACTATTGTTATAGATCCTATAGATGTTTTAATAGTAAGGACGAAAGTTTTTAAGTTTTATAGGTCCCCCACTGCCTCTCACAATCAAACCTTTACTGGACAAAAGTAACATGCCCTACTTGAAGAATTACCTAAAGAGTTGTCACTAGTGCAAAACATTCTACATGCCCACTTATCTTGGTGCCAATCATTATCACTTAGTCCTTGGTTTGACTTTCACACTACTTTGTCCTAGATTTTCCTACTACCATTTGATGTTCTCATGTGGCTTCAATATTTTCCAAAACAATTGATATTAGAGCATTCCTATTGACATTAGACCGTAGACCATATTCACCATTTTCATCTTGAAGTATTATTTTAAATAATGATAATTATGAACTTGCTTTTAAAGCGCACAGTAAGCACAAATACTTTCATGGGGATATTTATGTTATGGTTTGTCTCCCTCTAGCACACTATACTAAACATGCAGAGAGTTTCCTGAAATCACAGAAAATTAATGCTCCTTTATTTGACTAACTATTGCACTAGAATAGAATTTTTGTTTTCAATATAGCAGGATTGTTACATTGTCGGGGCACAATCAAGCCATTAATGTTGCAATCGTTTATTCGAGTCCATTGTACTAGTCCTTCATACTCTTTCCATTTCTTTGGAGTTAGCTAATCTTCAAACGATAGGCACACTATGTTTCCATCGGGGGCTCAATATCGAAATTTGATTAGGGACAAAGATTGTCCCCTTGAAAATGTTGTCTCATTCTATCACGCAGAAGTAGAGTTCTCTGAACCAAGGAGAATGATGAAAATTCTTGAAGATGTCATACAGGCCAAGTTAAAGTAAATATATTTCAAGTAATTTTCTATTATGATTAATGTTAGGTTTTATTTCTTTGGTTGGTTTCCTTCTTAAATTAGACTAGATAAAACCCCTAAACAGGGTTTATGTACGATATTATGCATTATATTGCATAGACTTTCAATGAATTGGAGAAACAATATTTCCACTCTAAATTCTCCTGTCACGTCTCTCTTCTCTCTCTTCTTCCCCTCTTCATTCTCCTCTTTTTCTACCTCTTCTCTTTCCCTTCCATTTCTTCTCAACTCTTCCGCAAGCATAGGGTTTGATTGCGGGCATCCGTCGTCAAAAGTATTAATGAAGTTGATAAACAAACAAAACACAATATGCAGATGTGATGTAAACCAAAAATATTTCAAAATTGATGGATAACAAATAGCAGTACTAATGATTTCAATCTAGCGCAAGCAGGAATTGTGAATGCCACAAGACTCTTTAGGAGTCTATAAGGCAAGTGTAATTTGCATAGGAAAACCAAGTCTCAAAAGCAGATACTTTGCATCAGTTAAGTCGTGGGCATATACTGTGTCTATCATATTAGTTGTAAAATAAAGAGGTAAAGGCCCAAGTCTCATTAGAATAAATAATCCAGCAGTCCATTACAGGTTGTCGTTTTAACAAATTTGATTCCAAAATTCTAGTTTTTAACACAATTCGATTCCAAAAATCTACTATTGTCTATCATATCCGTATGAAATTAAACTAACCTTATACTGTATGATGTACAAGAAACATGTCTAGCATACAAATAACACTTAACGTAGTAGAAGTTTGTTAAGTTCAAATACAGTTTTTTTACGTTCATTTTGATAAGCAGGGTAATACTTACTTATTAATTATGTGATGATGACAAATAACATCAATACCTCTTCAGCATTACCGGAGATGACTCCTTTCGTCCAGGAACAACTGGAAGATAATCATTATGGAGATAGTTTGCAAAGTTAGGGTCCACTGAAACTGCAACAACTTCAGACTTCTCATTTCCATCGTCCATCAATTGGATAGACAAAGAAGTAGGGGAAGATGTCTACAAGAAGCATGAAAATAACTTAGAACCACTTTTTCAAAACAAATATGATACACATATAGTGATGTATAACTGGAAGGAATCAATCAAAGTATTAGGAAACCTACACATTCAAGCCGGTATATATTCTCGTGGTTCAAAAGGATATTAACATTCTCGTAATAAACCGAATCTATATAATTCTCAGGTTTTCGAGATTTTTCGTATTCATACAATTGGAGCAGCTTACAGTCCAACTCGTCACTGGAAATGGTTTGGAGCTACAAAGAGAAACATTATTCAAAAAATACACTTTTAAGCAGAGAAGAAATGCAAAGGTGCAAATTTTTAGGAAGGTCACCTGTTTGACCAACTTATAAATCAGCTTATCCAATGTAAAAAGCACATAAGACTGATTTCCAAGTAGTGATCGACAATCGTCCTCAAATTTTGCATTATCAGAAGATCCATCGAGTAAACTGAATAGTGCACTCATGAATCTGCATTTAACATGTTCATTAGAATTAATAGAATCCAATAACACTCCCGAACTCATTATAAACTTTTTTTTAATCACCTTGCATAGGGGTCAGAGCATGTGTCCTTTGTGTTTCTCCATTTGGATTCAGCAGATGCTGAGTTCACCTTAGCGGATAATATCCTCCCATATAGTGTCTGGAAGAATTAAGAATAAAATCACGTAAAATAAAAATAGAGAAATGCGAAGCATAAACCTGGAAACAACATGTATGCTGTATTTCTAACTACTAACTAGAGATTAGTAGTTATTGTTTTTTAAAGGTTTTTAGTAGGGGTATTGTGGCCAGATAGCATTGCCACTTCGATCAAATCAACCAAGAGAAAAAACAAAATAAATGTTCACAGAAACCTTACCTGGTGCAGCCTGAAAAGCACATAAAAGGTGTCGTTCCCATAAAATATACGTTGATCCTTTTCCTCATCACTTAGTAATGGAGAAGCCACATACTTTGACAAAGGTTTACAAGTCAGTAGGAAGTCATCAGACTCTGGCACTAATACACCATCTCGTTCCACACTGTGAGCTTCATTCAAAATTTCAGCTCCACCTTCGCTCTCAGCTTTACCATCATGTTCTCCATCTTCCTCTTCTTCATGCTCTTCCCGGGAGCACTCATCAGCAGCAGACTCACTGCCTGAAACACCTTCGCCAGCCTCGGAGACATTTCCACTGTCCTCGTCATCAGCATCCGCATTATTTTCACCCGTAGCATCTGGAGAAATCTCTACATGGCAGCCTGCTACATATTCTATGTTGCCATTTCCATGATTTTTATTACGAGCGGTTTGTAAGCTGCCATCCGTATAGGTGGCAAAATTGTCTTCAAAATCACCAGTTGGTGATAGCTCGCCCTCTTCTTTCTCGTTTTTACAGGGATCAACAGAACACTCATTATATCCATTACGTCTGGAGCCTTCTTCAAACCCTCCATTTGCAGATTGATTCAACCTTGATGTTTCACCATCCTGTTTCAAAAAAATATATATCAAGATAAAAAAACAACCAATATTCTTTAACCACCCCCACTCCCCAAGCAAACAAATGTGACACATTAAAAGTTTTTTCAATTCTTGTTTGATGGGTTCATGTAATGGATTTTATTAACCCACGGTTTGGACCTAAAGATTGGTTGTGACTAAATATGATACAAGAAGTTGCCTCTTTCAGATTATATTTGGGATCCAAATGACAGGCTACAACCATAGGCATACCTCCAAGGACATAATATCTTCCATATTTGGCTTGGCTCCAACAACTTCCTCCGTAGGGCTGTTACTAGCTCGCGAATGATTTGCACCACATCCTTGAAGTTCAAAATATATATCCATGGTTTGAACCCAAAAAAAAAAAGACTCAAGTAAGATCATAACCAATCAATAGAAAGATGGAAGATAATCTAGGCAATACCATCAGGAGTAACCCTACAAGAATGTCAAAAAATGTCAACCTATCTTCACAAGTCACCAATAACATACAACATATAACCATTACCCCTACATGCATACCATGATTAGAATCTGATCCTGTTGTAACAGCTGTGCCACAGTTGATTAATCTTTCGCCAGATCCCAGTGTTAGTCCACCTGCTTTAGCCAGCACACCACCCCTGTTTGTGAAGCCAGTCTTGCTGGAATTTACTTGTTGAGTTGAAGCATTTAGATCTCCATTGCAGATATGCTTCGGTTGCTTTAAGTTTATGGTAGTAGCATCTGCACTGGGACTTTCATCACTTTCAACTATGTTTGTTGAAGAATTTTTCGCAGTTCGGCACTTGGAGGCACCATCATCTTCAGTAAACCCTGTACCATGAGGCCGGGTATGAACCCCCAGCATCGGCTCAAGAAAAGAAGTCCAGAACCTCAGAACCTTATTTAATTGCTCTTTTGTCGAGCAGACCTCTTCACACGAATACTTAATGATTTTATACACGTCTTCATGAACATCAACATCAGCATATTGAAATTCAAAATTTGGACTGATGAAATGTCTACTTCCAGAAGAGATACTGATAATTATGTCATCCTCTTTCTGCATTTTATCCTTAACATCTTTGATCTCTGCAACTAATGCTGTCCATGTGTGAAAATATAGATATGAGAACCAGCAGATCAATTGAGAGCAAACATTTGGTGTCTCCAAATAATTTTTACTTTATTACGAATAAGCACGCATAAGTATTAACCAATTCAGCTATGATCCCGATTCAAATCATGTCTTCAATGAGTGGAGATGGAATCACAATTCCCATATGCTTAAAATGTTACACAGATGAGATGATTAATGATTTACAGGGACAAGCAACAATAAGTGTAGAAAGCATTGGTATCAATTAATAAAAGCGGTAGCAGATTATTCCAGAGAAATCATAATAAAAAAGATAATAACAAACAATTTTTTGGCAAATGTAACGAGAGACAAATGGAGATGTAGATGCTTCCTGCAAATTTCCCCCAGGAAGAAATTACAATTATCCTTGTGATCTGAACCGTGAGATTGTGGTATTAACAGTCGTATTAAAGCATGCAACTGTTGATCTGAGCCATGAGGTTGTGGCATTAAGTCGTATTATAGCATGCAAATGGAGAAATGAGCCATGAGATTGTGGCAGTGGCACTAGAGTCATCAAGACCCAGTAAATGACATCAGCGACAATGAAGAAGCAATAACAAAGACAACAGCCCTAACAAGTTCCGATGATAAAGACACACAAAGCAAGAAATATCAATCACAAAATGCATGGAAGCAAATTTTCATTTACCCTAGTTTCTCACTAACTTTTTGATGCACACCAATACTGCATCAAATTTTCCACTGAATGCAAACGGCTAAATTTGAAATCATCTCATGACCATGCAACCATTTAATAGAAAAGTATATGTTCCACCCAAGTGGTAACATCATCATATTGCATTTTTATAATGATTGGAAGAAAAAGTAAAATAACAAATTCACAGCACCAAATACAACAAGAGATCATATATAACATAAATGCTCAACTTACATTTAGTGCTCAAGTTCTTTGAATCCTGTTGCCTGAAATAGAAGCTGCGGTGGTCAAGAGACTTGTAATGGTTCTTAGAGTAAATATCAGCCCAAACTTTGTTAAAATCTGAACGACACTTAGTCCATTCCTCTTGCTTCTGCTTAAGGCGGGTTAGAATAACTTGCAACGAAAGGGATGGATTTTTACGCAAAATTTCCATCACATCAAGACCATGATCGCCATATAGACGTTCAATGCATCTCAAGTTTAGAGCTACAACCAAAAGAAAAAAAAATCATTTATCAGTAAAAATAAAAAATAAAATAACACACACATATGTGTCCGTACGTGTGTTTAATTGAATGAAAGGAATGATTT
This sequence comes from Fraxinus dipetala, assembly GCA_902829195.1. Classification (NCBI taxonomy): domain Eukaryota; kingdom Viridiplantae; phylum Streptophyta; class Magnoliopsida; order Lamiales; family Oleaceae; genus Fraxinus; species Fraxinus dipetala. The sequence continues at coordinate 8,112 of CADEPD010040875.1, read as the reverse complement.
GGCAAAATAGCTTTCACGTGCAAGTATACATCAGTGATGCCATAATGACACACCTGTGAAATGCTCCTCAATACGTATGTTACCATCTGAACCAATTGAATGATTATTGATACTGCTCAAGAGTTCCTCTGCACGCTTCACAGTCGAACTCACAGACTCCAACAACATGTCTAGTTCGAATCTGAAACATCCAACAGAAAATCGACGTACAAAGAAAAAGCTCAGGCACGTCAAGTTGGGAAACAATAGCAAATATGGAGACAAAGGATAAGGAGGTATCACCAACAGTAGATATTCACTTCTGAAACATAAATATGTAGTTAAGTAAAAATGTTTCCTCTCTTTCCACATTACATATGATGTATGCCAGAAGATAAAGACTAAGAGTCATCCAGCGTACGAAAGAGGGTTCAGATGAGCCCAACTTCCTCTTTTTACATTACCAAGGTCATGGAATCAGAGACCAGCTCTAGACCATACAGGGCAGGTGAACAAGATGAGTTAAAAATTGGAAAGGTGGCATACCTGTCATCTTCACATCTAAACAGGCTTTCTTCATACTGGTTTCTACGCATGTGTTTAAAAGAGTAATCCTCACTACCAGATGTGACGGATACCCAATGATCATTTAAAACTTGAGCACCAAGCTCCGACCTCTGGCTTGCTGAAGTTATTGGATACTGCATAGACAAATTTACAAAAAGATGTCAAGAGACGTGATTTTTTAAATTATATAGATGCATTAGCACCTTGCACCTTATAAATAACAAAACTATTAGGCAAGAAATATAATACATTAGCGGAATAAAGAGCAGAGATAAAACAAATATTAATACATCCTCGGGAAGAAGCCGATAACTGGGAGTGCAACTTTGACAGTTAGAAAGGTCAAGCTCCTGAACGGACTTTCCCCAGTACTTCAAATTGTATCTATCCTTTTCTTTAACTCCGTCTACTTCACGCTTTTGTTCTTTATCTTTGTCCTCAATTTTCAAGGCCTTTGAAGAATGTCCTTCATTCCATAATGATTCTGCTAATAGAACAACTTCCTTAGAATACACATCAAGAGAAGTGAACAGCAACTTACAGCATGCCATGAAAATTTTACCTTTTCAACTCAATAAAAGGAATACCTTTTTTACATTTTCTTATGTATTTTTCTTTTTTTTCCTATTTATTTGGGTGGATGGGGTAACTTCTCTCAAAATGCAAGAAATAAATACAATACACGACATCCATAAAGTAAACATGTAAACAAATAGCAGGAGAATTACATACTTTTGCCCATAACACCAGCAAGAAATCCATCTGCAAAACTCATGCCAAGTCAGAACTAGAAACAAATAAGTCAAAACATACAATTCAACGCATAGCAGAATATCAGCAATACCAATTCGCTCACAGCGTTCCAAAAATTCATTGAATCCCTCCATGAGATCGGGGTATTTACCAAGTAAATCAGCAACCTGAAAATAAATCATGTTAGTTACAGATAAAGAAGTGCATTTACTTGTTGCCACCCAAAAAAAAAAAAAAATAGTCCGTATAAATATGATAGATAGGCAAAGGAAGAGCAGTGATGCAACTACTTTAGAGTTATTGATACCCAAAAAGCGTCTAGTAAAGTGTTAAAATTTATAAAAGATGGAAGATATACACACCAAACTCTGTAATTCTTTTCTTGTGATTATTTCCGTGCTGTAAATATGAAGACATTTCAGAAATGCCTGGTAATCATCCGAACTGCGTAACCTCTCCTTAACTTTTTCACAGAAGGTGAACTCTTGGCTGTACATGCCTGAAATGATCAATCCAACAAAATTTGAAAGGCTCGTTAACAAGTCAACCATGATGATATAGGCTATTGAGGGCTACAAAAAGACAACAAAATGATAACCTCTTGTTCTTGAAACATTATGTTGAAAAGTATAGTTGTAGTGATGAATAATTTCTTGGATTTTCTCTCTTTTTGTTTAGGGATGTGTTGTTAAAGTATTTTGTTGCATAAATGATGCAGTTATGCATTTTTCAAAAAGATACAAATAAAAATCCCTGGATTCTACATTGCAAAATATGGACATGCAAGTTGACAACTGAATTGAACAATTTTTCTAAATTATCATAAAATATTAGGGCATTGGTCACTCACTTTTAAATGCATCTTTATCGTCATAGGAGGCCAAATTAGAATTCCCTCCAAAGTCATCAACCTTTCGGGAAGATTTCTTTTTCTCAGAAAGCCGATGAATGTTAGTGTCCCCATTGTTTTCATTGTCAAGTTCCCTGTCATCCTGATCACAGTATCTCTTATCCTTGTTCTCCTTTTCAGCACGCTTTCTCTGCTCCTTATGCAACTTCATCACTGTTTTATCATCATCCAGATCTTGGCGCTCAACACTAAGATCATATTCTCCATGGGGACTTATAATCCTATCCCTCCGCAAACGTTGCTAAATTTTGTAGGACTCTCATTTAGAAACAATAAATCATAAAACAGCCACATAAAGAAAAACATGTGTACAAAAAATGTAACCTTATCTACTTGAGATGGCCGGGTTGTGGGCATTGCAGAGCTCCTCTCCTCGTAATGATTGAAAGGACGTTGTCCAAAAGAAGCATTTGAAACTGATGCTGTAGCTGAAGAATCTGGCAAAAATCTAGTGAACTCCTCAAGAAGATCTGGCTGGTTGTCAAAAAGAGCTGCAACCTGCATATGGATTTTAAAACTAAATCAATAAGAAGACAATGTAAAAACTAGAAATTCACAAATTCTAAGAAGCCTAATTATATTACTCCACACAAAAACATTTCAATAAGATGCATATACCTCTTGATAGACCTCAGTGATACCCTTGTGTTCCTTCCGATACATATTCAAGATGTCAAGGAATGATTTATAAACATGATCATCATTTTGGAATCGTTTCTGCGGGTGCACAAAGTCCGATAGGATATTGTTATTTATATTCAATTTAGAAACTAAATTTCGAATCTATTACAGTGTAAGTGATATTATATTTTCACCTTAATCTTGTTTACAAAACTTATAGCCTCTTCAAACTCAACCGTCCTTTTTGGAGCCTCTTCCTCATCAGTGAGGGTTATTTCGTAACCCTTGGGCAAGAATGTATTGAACCCAAGGATAAGATTAGGATGCCCCTTAAATAACTCTTTCACCCGTATTATAACACCGGCTGTATCAATTCTGAAAGTAACAAATTAACATTAAGATCCTAAAAAGTGCTCCATTCAATAGTAATATGCATGACCTAATCTTACCAAGGAATAATGATTACCTTTGTCCCTTGAAATCTTTCATGACGTCGAGGAACCTGTCATATTTTTCTCTTTCATCTTGGAACATGTCCTTGACTTCCTTCAAATAAGTCAGTGCATCATTGGTTGTAAGCTTTTGTATACTGCCGCCACCAGCAACAGCACCACCTCCTCCTCCAACACTGCCACCGCCAGGGGCATGTGAGAGCCCATACCTTTATTACAAGGAAAGTTAAAAGACACCAGTTACAACGAAAATCCAGAAAGTGAGACAACTAAATTCTCATTGGACAATACATACACTGCACAGACACCCTCTAATTAATTATTGGTTCTCTCCCATATGCTCTTAAATATTTTTCTTTTTTCTAATTCACATTTATACAGGATGGTAGAGGTCCACTGAAATGAAGTATGGTTCTAGATAGTAAATGCTTTCACTTGGCCATTACATTACTCTACAGACAAGAATACTGACGAAGAATGATTTGAGAAGAGAGTCAAGAGACATAAGACCCATTGAGGTGTACTCTCTCCCATGGAAAGAATCGTTCTCATATCAATGACATCATTGGCTCCTAAGTTTGTTCCTAAAAGTCATTACTTTGTCACTACTACCTGTCAGATTCAATGTAAAACCTCAGTTTAATACAGTCAAAGCACAATTGCGAGACGTTTATTACTTGCACTCTTCCCGTGAAATGATAATAAAAACAAAAAACAAATTGATAATAATACAAACCAAAGCAGAGCAGCACCACATCTAAAGATCCAAACTTTATTTCCATATCTGCCCCTCACCCCTACCTCAAAAAAGATAAATAAGTAAAATAATTAATCTCTCGGCAACCCTAGACAATAGTATAACCTAATTCTTCCTCTACCCATTTTTATCTTTCTTACTGCTACTGAGGAGGATACTTAACAGAGTTTCTGTACAAGACCAAAAAATTTATCTACTAGTTCTGATCGTCAAAACTATTTAAATCCAACCAATTAACTTTCAAAATCAACGCAGCATAGTTTGTCTCCGAACAAAAGACAGCAACTTCTGAGAAAAAATGAAACGATACCGCAGAGATGAACATAACAAATCACAAGAACGAAACCAATTCCAGATGTACAAAAATTGTAAAGAGCTTACGATTCTCCACGAGAAGACGAAGAACCCAATGGCCGCTTAAATTGAGGGTTCACATAAACCTCGTCTCGTAATCGCTTCATTTCTGTAAACACAAACAATATCAACTTCACATCAACAAAAAAATAAACAGAAAAATTCAAACACCAGATGAACAAAAAGAAAGTATAGTTAACAAATATTAAAAATAAAAATAAAAACTTTCCACAAAAACTTACCAGTAAAATTCTTCCCCTTCAGAAAGGGAAAAACAGCGAACAGATCTAATCTTACCACCCAAAAAATGAAAAATCAGTTCAATTTTTTGGATCAAATTCTTGTTCAATACAACGAATTGTTGCTGAATTTTTCCTTCTTTGCCTCTACCCCTTCTCTCTCTGACTTTCTCACTCTAACGTTGAGAGAACTCCAAAACTAACCATCAAGGCATCAAGTATACGAAAAAATGGAGGTGAAAAAAAGAAATCAATAAGGAGGTATACGTGATTGTGTAGTGTATGGGGGAGTTATGTATAGGAGAGGAAATTCGGAAAACTACTGGGCTTTTGTGCAGGTTGGAAATTTTCAGCTTATGGATGACCTAAATTTCGGCTATTGTAGCCCAAATATAACGGCAGCCCAATTTGGAAACAAATGGGCTTTGTGTAGAAACATAGTGATTTGGGCTCTTGTAGCCCAAACAACACTACCAACCTAATAAAAGTTGGTATTAATTTAGGCCATGTTTGATTGCACTTCAATTCAATGGAAGATGGAAATTAAATTCTATTTTTTCACACTTTTTCATGTTTGATTGGCCAAATTTTCCATGAAATTGGTTTTTCATCTTTCATCTATATGCTCACATTTTCTTGGTTTTTGAGAAAACTCGATTTTTCAACTATTGCATTAGGTCTCATAAAACTTGTGCATTCCACGCGACATCTTAAAACTTTGCCTTATGGAACGCTTCTTACCAAAATTTTTAAACATTTTCACATTCCACTTCATGATAAGACTTTTATTTAACTTCGCCCTACCAACACCATCAACATTCGAACCCTTAAAATGATGAAAATAGTAAAAAAATATGGTCAATGGGTGGCCCACACAAAAATGTTTGACCCCACCTCGAGTCCATTGACTCTACCTTTTGAAGCTGACGAGGATGAGGATGAGGATGATGATGATGATGATAATGCTGATGATTTACCACAAGTCCCATACCCACCTCACGATGTTCTTACCTCTAGTGCTCCCCGCTCTTCGTCTCGTCTGGTGGATTCACATTTACCAAGGATCACTACAACCTCCTCAATGGCGTATTGAGTCTCTTACATCTTCAATGGATGGACTTGGTTGGATGCTTTGGGAGTTGCAAGTACAGCAAAACACTACTAGGTTCAACAGGATGCCATCCAAGCACATCGGCGGACATGTAGGATCAACAAAACGCCTTCCATACTCACTTCTATGCACTTTTCCTCCACCCCGCCTCCTATGGAGCCATAATTTTATTTATTATTATTTTTTTTTTGTTACTAGTATGGATTGTCCTTATGTTTTTATGACTTCTCTACAATCTTTACGTTATGGGTTTTTTTGTTTTAGACAACGTTATCTATGGTTATCTTCTTTTACGATTAATGTTATGGTTGTTCATGTTTTTGCCTTACGCTTTTTGTTTATACCAAAAAGGGAATGCAAAGTGAGATGATTATGCATAATTCATTTATGATAACATATTTAAAGGGGGAAAGAGAGAAAACTCATACTTTGAATACATGGTTATCAGTTTGTAAAAGATAGGGGGAATACAGATTGCATGATAAATAATTAATCCTACTCTACAAATCATCTTGTTTGTCATAATCAAAAAGAGGGAAATTATTGACATATGATTGATTTCGAGTGTTGATTATAACAAATAAATTATTCTTATCTCTAATATTTATATTCGAGTCTTCATTAATACATGTTACGAACCTAGTGGAAATCGAGCATTCACAATCAAACTTGAAAATCGAGCACTCACGTCAAAAATAATTGGAGACAAATCAAGTATTCGCGCCAAATTCAAAATCTAACAACAAAACGTGCACTCGCACCAAATCAATCGAAGACATTAGACTTAGATGATTTGAATTCTTATGTAAAGGTAAAACGCTTTAATTCACAGCAATGAATCACTACAAGCTCATAAGTTTTTTTGTACAAAATAAACTTTTCACAAAAGCACTCGCATAAAAATTATTTTCGATATGACAAAAATCTTCACTTGACTTTTGAATTCTTTACCAATGACACTTATTTTGAAAAAGTTTAGTGAAAATGACCTTAAAGGATCTACACTTGCAAAAATAATAAAGAAAAGGAAAAATCGAAGATTTCTGCTCTGGCAGACGTCTGTTGAAGTCTAACGGATGTCTGATAGGGGTCGTCTGGTTGGACAGAAAATATCACTTTTTTAACTGCTATAAATATCAATTCACTTACCATTTATTACAACAACTTTAGATCATTCAATTGAGATTTTTTTGAGCTAAAATTGTATTGATCTCTCATATCATTTATTATCAATCATTTTGGTCTTGAAAAATCTTTGATCAAATTAACTCTTGAAAATCATTCTATACATCAAAGTTTTTCGTACCTAACACTTGAGCTTCATCCATTGCTATCTATCAAAGTGTTAGCTTACTTCTCTTCTTATACTTAACTTTAAATCTATCATTCATTAAGAAGAGAAGATTTTACTTGTAAATTTATTTGAATCTTAGGTTATATTGAGGTCCCGTAAAGCTCAATAGTATGGGTCGTGTTGAGGTCTCGTAAAACTCAATATTGTATAAGGATCGGTACTCCTTAATTGTAAGTCACCGAAGCTTTCTAAAAGTTTGGATTGTACTATAAGTCAATCAACATAGTGAAATTGGCATTGCTTGTGCCGAGAGCTTGGTAACGGAGGACGTAGATCGTTGCTTTTAATCGAATCTCCATAATTATATCGTTTACACTCTCTATCCCTCTTTACTTATTGCTTTCATATACGTGCTTTCTATTTGAATTAATCTATCTAGTTATCACGTGCTTGATTTTAAGTTAATTTTTCGAAAAAGTTTTAGAAACCAATTCACCCTCCTCTTGGTTAGTTATTTTTGAGCTTTTACCTGCAAGATGTCCTAGACTTGATTAAAGCCTGCGCCTTGTATAAATATTCACATTTGAATAGGGGGACTGCTGTTACACCTCAACCTACAAGGTAGGCCACGTGACCGTCTAAGTAAAAAGTAAAACAAGAGACCGCACAAGGTCAGCACTCTACTTCGCCTCACCCCTTCACATGTGTCCTTCAAGGTGATTGGGCGAAGATTTTGAATACCTCGTCTGAAGTGACCACATCCAAGGTGAGATGTCATCTTTAGTTGTAGGATGTTTTTGAGGTGAATGACATCTTCACGCATCTTCTATAAATATCTCCTCGACCAAAGATATTTCGCACGTCAACAGATTTGCGATCTCACAACAAATACTTTCAATCAGCATTTCAATCTACAAGCCTATGACTTAGGACTGTTTTTTGGCTTTAACAAAAATATGCATCATTAAAAAAGTATACAAAAACATTATTTAGCCCATGTTTTCCGTGGATTAAAAATCAGATTTTCAGCAGATTTTGATAGAAGTTGTGGAACCCATAAAATATATGGTTTAAG
>CADEPD010040873.1:0-13206 GCA_902829195.1 Fraxinus dipetala | reverse complement strand
CATTTTTCTATTTCTTCTTATCAACTACACATTTCCTAATAAAATAATATATCATACTAAAGAATGAATTCGAATAATATAATCTAATTTAATAGTATAAATTATTAATTGAAAAATAAAATGTCCACACCAAGTTCACCGAAGCCACCCAACATTCGTGAATTATATAGTATAAACAACTTTAAATTTAGAACATAAATAAATGGTATTTTTTTCATGCAACAAGAATCAAGAATAAAAATTAAATTTAACATAATTAAAAAAAATGCATAATAATGAACAAACAAAGAAAATAGAAATATTCTGTTTATAAAAAAATGAAAATGAAAATGAAAATTGAGAGAAAAAAGAAAAAGAAATTAAAGCAACAACAATTTTACACCTGCAAATGGTTCTATTTGGTTACCTTTTTTATGGCTTATTTGAGTCTTTTTTTTTTTTAAATGTGTTTTATAAAAGTGTAATGCTTAAGAATGTAAGGTTAAAAAATAATTTTTTTTTGAGTCTGCGTATAATATTATTTTATTGAAAAATATATGACCGTAATAGAATAAAATCACTATTTAAAAATATATTTTGATGGAAAAAATGAGGCTCGAGCTTACTGTTTTCAATTTGGCACGTAATTGTATTTTACTTCAATATCACTTGTAATACTATGTATAACAATTTAATGTGAGTAAAACTATGTTCTTGTTTGATGATGATTAAAATCAGATTTTTATTAAATTTTAATAAAAGTTGAGGAAACATGTGATTGAAAAGTTATGAATCTTAATTATTTACTTTATCTTAAATTAAGCTCTTATTTGATCTTTATTTTTTTCAAATTTTTTTTTTCTCTTCTTTTCAATCACACATTTTTAATAAAATAATTATTATACGCAGTCCAAATACTTTTATTTTTATTTTTAACATCACATTTTTCTGATATATACTATTTCACAATTCGTTTTACACTAAAAATGGAAATCAATCAGATCTTAAAATCTAAATTTTAATCCCTGCCAAACATGAACTATATATATCTAACATAAATATAAAATCATTAAAATGAATTTCATATCTATATATTATAAATAACAATATTTTTTCAATTATAACAATTATCTGTATTCCCATTTTATTTGTGAAGTTGTTCCAAAGATTGATGTAGTGGGGAATGACGAGTAGGTTGGCAGGCTGACACATAAAATACGTGTTTTGTGAGCAAGACCTTTATCCCATCCCCACCCACCTTTCTTGCACTTTAGGTTGTTCAAACTTTCAAGTTTTCAACAATTCCTCTCTTGTCAATTTCTTCATCTTCATTCCAGTTGATAGTTTTATATACACTTCATTTTTCTTGCCCAATTTCTTTAAGTCCCATTTTCTTAAATTTTATTCATTTTCATTTCTGGGGTTAAAAAAAGGTTGGTTGGGAAGAAGAGAGGAGATGGGAAGGGTATTTGTGGTGACTCTTGAAGGCAACATCTACAGTTGCAAGCACTGTGGGACCCATCTTGCTCTCACTGAAGACGTCATTTCCAAGGTTTTTTCCCCCATCTTCTATCTATGGGAAGATCAATTTTGTTTGGTTCTTTTCTAGTTGAGATGTAAATTCAGAATTGGGTTTCGTCGATTTTCTTAATTTGGTTAAAGTTGGGACCTTGATGGGTGGTTGACTTAGTGCCCGTTTGGTGAGGCTTCAGCTTTTCGTAAGAAGTTACTTTTAAACATCTTTAAATAATTTTGCAGAAAATACTTTATCACAATACAAAAGTTTATCCTTTTGGATAATAATACCAGCTTTCTAATAAAGCTCTTATAAAAGAAGTAGAAGCAAAATTCCTGCCAAATGGGGCCTTAGCTTTTTTGAGAATATTGTGTAATTTTGATAGTTTTTGCAAGATTTTTTTGTGAAAAATGTTTTGAGTCAAGAAAAAATTTGGTATGCTAGCTAAAAAGGGAATATGATTTTGTTATGCTGACGTAGTACATTATTTAAATTAAAATGAATTGCAACTTCCTAGTAGAAGGACTTAGATTACATAGAGATGGTTGAATTCTAGAAACATGATGCCTATGTTATGCTATTTAGTACCATAGTCAGATTGTTATGTTCGATTTCAAACTCTCTTGGGACACGTGGGAGAACAATGCGATTCAAGGCTGCACTCTTATGTCTTTTAGTTCCAATTGTCCGGTCTCCTGCTGTCTCTCTCTCTTTTTTTTCTTTTCCTGTCAATGAACATGATGTTTGCCGGGGGCTTAGCATGGCAACACAAAAATGTAGCAACAATTGTGTTGGTTGATCATCATATGCATGAATTGATGGACATTAAGTGTTGCTCATTTCTTTCTTTGTTGGCTAGATTAGCATTTTCTAGCCACTTTTACACGCATCATCTATTTACTCTGCTCAGAACCTTTCCCAACTTTTCATGCCCCTTGTAGTTTTTACCTCTGTCAAAAACATTGCTTTTCTGTATCAAGTTTTGTAGCACAGAGTTTCTTGCTACTGTTCCATAGGGATTCTATTTTTTTAATTATAGTTTTTCGTATTTGTTTGAAATAACTGAATTTTCTTCGCTACTTAAAATCCGTAGGGATTTATTTGTTGCACATCTGTTTTCTTGTCAGACTTCTCTGTAAGATACATACGAGCTTATGTATTTGCAAGTTTTTTTGATGGGGTAAAGCAGTACCTTCTGCATATTTAAAGACTTCACGAAGAAAATTCAAGAACTAGACAATGGAAAGGCAAATTACTTTGGCTGCGCCGTGATTGCATTTTCCTTATTTAATTGTTTTTTTATCACTTTAAATGTTGCAGATTGGTCTTTTATGTCTGCTTTGTAAAGATGCCTATTTAGTCTCGTTATAGTAGAGGTTCCGGTAAGCAACACCTATTTTGACTCGTTTTCCTTGTGTTTTTTTTGCTTCAGTCTTTCCAGTGCAGGCATGGGAAGGCTTATCTCTTCAACAAGGTGTAAGTGTTTCTTGATTTGCTCTATCTGATTCTATAATTGATAAAATTTGAAGACCTCTCTCCTTTTCATATCCCGTTGCATCTAATAATATTGGTTACGGAAGGTTTTGATCACGAAAATGGTCTTATAAAATTTATGTAGGGAAAGGGTGTATGTTTTTGACATTTGAGGATAGAAACGACTTATTTTCCTTTTAGTTAACTATCTGAAATAGTAGTTGCTACCATCTGTGGCTAGAAAGATTTTTGGACTGACTAAGATAACAAAGACAGGAAGACATCATGAAACCAATATTAACATGATTTTGTAAGTTACTCTCTTACTCGCATCAGCTAAGAGTATGATTCAGTTTTCTTCCTCGGACTGATAATGTGTGCCAATTTTCCTCCTGACCTATGACCTGCATGGAGATTAACTATACGAATACTTAAATACTGCATGCATATAGACAGACACACATGAGAGAGGGATGGAGGGAGGGAGTTCCATAACCAGCTTAAGTTTATAAAGCATAATCTAAAATTTTGATTGTTTTATGATTACTGCAGAAGGGATATACATAACTTTCAGCTCCATTTTCTGTTTCCTATGGATGTGAAAGTTTTAGTTTGCACCATATGTTATCAGTCACACGATGTTTGGTTTTATACTGAATTTCGAAGAGATAATGGTCTTTAGTTTCTGGCATGGATTCTTTATCGTAGTTTAAGAATCAATTTTAAGCTTCAAAATGTTGTCACGTTGTTTACTTTAAATATTATGCTTAAATGACCATTGACACTTCGGAAAAACTCATTGGTGTGGTTATTCTAGGGAATGCAAGCCAATGTAGAGAAACATGGTTTGGACTGGAGAATCATTCACAATTACACGCTCAAACACACTCATGAATGGAAAAGAAAGAAACATGGAAACCTTCACATTCACACACATGGACGCACACAAAAGAGTAGAGAAGATAACATTTGCATTTGCAGATGTGTAAACAACTCAAATGGAAAGAAAAAATATTAGAAAAATAAAAATGTGAAAACCTACGTTTCATATCAGTTACATATTCTGTACATTGCTTTTATTTCTTTTACAGGGTGAATGTCACTTTTGGAGAAAAAGAAGAGAGGATGATGATGACTGGATTGCACACAGTTGTGGACATTTTCTGTGTCCAGTGTGGTTCAATTATTGGTTGGAAATATGTAAGATGCATTTACTAGAAGGCATCGTGCCCACTCGCACGAGCTGACATGTTTTGTATGTCATTATTAACTTTTCAATGACCATTTCAGGAAACTGCTCATGAGAAGAGTCAAAAGTACAAGGAAGGCAAATCCGTCCTTGAGCGGTCTGTATTTACCAAAATTGCAGGTTAAAAATGATATTATTTGCATGATATTGAGATGCCTTCTTTGTTTCACTTTAACAGGTTTAAGATTTCCGGGCCTGTTGGAAGAAATTATTGGGTGACCCTTGATGCCCATGTTGGAGGAAGTGATGCTGATGATGTTTGATTAGTCCTTGATATCTCGAATTGTATCTCAAAGTGTACATTCTTTAACCTCCTCAAAATTGTAGTTCTTCCAACTTCTGAATTTCCTCGTTTGAGAGCTTAACATTCATATTATCGTGTTTTAATAGCTCCATTGCACACTCCATAAGTGACACCTCATCCTTTGTTAAAACACTACTAAAAATTATGATTTGTATAAATGAGCAGCGAGTTCTTGGATTCAACATGTTAAGCACACTCTTACGACCCTTGATTTATCTTCTAGGGTATGCTATTTTATATTGTCACATACCACAACAATTATCCATTTTTTGCATTGTTTAGTTTTTCTTCTTTTGAGCAATTTCAATATGTCGTTCATTAAATGCTTGTGTGGTAGTAATTGTGTGTTAATAAGTTGTGATTCCTATGGAATTTGGATAAAAGTGAGTAAAAAGTTGTGGATTCTAGGAAATGTGTGGATACAAAGTATTAGCATGCTTGGAAGTGATTATAAGTTGTGTGTCATATAATATGTGGATAATAAGTGAGTAGCAGTAATGGATTCTACTAATGTGTGGATAAAAGAATGTATGACGAGCTTATATAATTTAAGTTTTGCCAAACAGAAAGTTAAGCACAAAAACTAGGACACTTGATTTTACAGAAAATATATATTATAAGGCTTGGAGATGATATTATGATCTCCAATGATTCTAGTTATAGACAATCTAGTCCTCAAGCGCATCAAAATGCTTCACAAGCTTAAAGAATAAAGTAAGCATAGTCACATTCAGATGTCTTCGCTGCTTTAGTACATCCTGTAATAAAGCATGTTCTTCTTTATATGTGCCAACTAAGGAATCTTGTAGCGAGCTAAATTGTGTATAAAATCAGTCATATAGTTGACAATTCCGAGGAATTGCTGGACTTGATTCAAGAAATTTATGCAGCAACTCTGTGCGAGAATCGATATCTGGGGAAAACAATAAGATGTCATCAATAATAAACAAAAGCATTTCGAATAATCGGTAGGAAGATTCTTATCATGGCATTCTGGAATAATGATGGTGCAGTGTTGAGTCCAAATAGGAGAGCATTCCAATGAGTGGCGATTAGAATTGAAAAACCTATTTTTACGCCTCTCTTCGGCGAGATTCCCAGCTGCCAAAATCCATCTTTTAAGATCGAACTTGGAGAATATTTGCGCATCTGGCAAACTCTGAAACTGGATTTCTTTTTTCTAGAGGAAATATTTCATGTGCTAGGAAATGGTTAAGCGACCAATAATTGATTACAAACCATAATTTTCCTAGAACATGTTCTGTTTGTTTGTTCACGTACAAATACAATAGTTGGAATTTGTCGGTTAGTCAGTCCTTTCTATAGTTGGTGTATCCCTTGCTTTGCTAGCTTGTAATGGTCCGAGTTCCCCTAATGAGCAGCCTTAGAAGGATTTATGTTTTCATTCTTCTCGAGTGGAAGCGTACTGCTAAAGAATTCAGGATTTGTCCAAAGAGGATGAGAACCTTTTTGATAAATTCAGTAGGTGATTATTCAACAAGTTCGGACAATTTCTTGCTTATAGAACTTCTACTTGATATGAATATATGGTCGAAGTTTGTTGCTCCTAGATCATTAGAATTCCAAGAAACACTTTTCAGTGAGCGTATAATATTGAATCCATTTAAGAAATCTTTTTCTCGGTAACATAGAATCATACACCATGGGTCTAATGATGTATGCAGTTGGATGAAAATTGGCTGCTGATGAAATTAATGACAAAGACCTCTCTCCATTTGTTGCCCAGAATGGCTTGTATCAACAATTATTTTACTTCTAATGCCGAAAATGCTTCTTTTTGATGCGGCACAATCCCATGCATCCATTGCTTTCACTTTTGCATTTGTATCTTCAATTCGGGGCTTATCACATGAAAAACCAAGATTTTCTCAAAGAATTAATTCCCTGGAGGAAACAAAGAATCTTCTCAGGAAATTAATTAAATTATTTTGACAACGGAGAATACTCTCAGATCCACCACCAACCACTGAAGAACCCATTCTTGAAGACGCGGAAGAAGTTGACGATGGTCAATATCAAGAACATGACCAGAATCACTCTCATTTCTCGAGAAAGAAGTTTAAATTCTCCAATAAGCCTAACCAAAGATTCTCATTTGACAGCATTCCACCATCTCAGGAGGGAGTTTGCATGTCCGGCGTAAACAATGCCAACAAGTATCGACCGATTTGTTGCAAAATTCCACAGAAGACTTCTATACTATAATGGTGGATAGAATTGGGACCAAATCGACAAGCAACGATCAAAAAATCCTTGGGTAAATAAATAGATGTAAAATAAAGGAAAGATTGCGATTACAAGGCTAAGGTTTAGATATTTTCCAATTTAAAATGTCAAAAGGCACAGCAAACAAGATAGCAAAAGTCAAGAAAAAAAATGTGAAAATACACTTGTTAATGTGGAAAATGTGGACATACATCTAAAATAAATAAGGTTTACTTGAACGTAAATTTCTAAAAGAACATATCCCTATTTAAATAAATCAATCATAACATTCGCCATCCAACATTCACCCCCGCACTTTGCAACAAAGGCTAGTAAGTTTGTGATGGGCGAATCGGTCTCGAGAAAATACGAGATGATTCGCAAATGAACTAGTGTGGGCCTCACCAATTTTCAGGTGACTCGGCGAGAGGGGTTGGTCGGGGAGGATAGCAGTTAATTGTTGATCCAAGTTCCACAACATGTCAATCTCAGTTAACGTAAAATAATAGTAAACATAAAGCAAGAAATTTGGATCAAAATAAAAACACAGCTTAGTATATAATATCATCACGAGTTTACAAACCATTAATTTTCAGAATGTATCCATTTAAATCCCGGAATTCATGGATAAATAAGTTTTTTATTTCCCCACCACGGATTAAATATATAGAAAATAACAAAAAGTTTTAATCTTTAATAAAGCTCGAATGCACAAGCTCCAGGAAGCATACCTTCGAATTTCAATTGAGATATCACAGGATTTATAAATCATCCCAGCGAGTTAAGTAAGCCATTCTTTCAGAGAGCTCCTTGCCCACAACTCTCTGGTACTGGTGCAACTGGATCTCTAGGAACTTTCTCTGACTGGGTTCAAAAGCTTGTTGAAGATCCTTTAAATAAAAGAAAGATTGCAATTACATTATAGAATGTGTGAAATTTAGCAAGAATTTTTTTTATGTTTTTTGCTTAAATACTTGCTTCAAATGCTCAGTTCTACACTACTATAGGAGTGGAAGCATTATAGGAACAACAGAGACTGACTCGATATCAATTAAGCAGTCTATTATAGGCATCAGTAGGCATGTATAAAGTTGGAAAGCTTTTAAAAGGAAATTTCCATAAGTTCATCGAGCGAATGATGGATAAAGCATCTTAAATCATGTCTACTCTTAGGGTCAATCATTTAGACGATTCATTGGTGCATAATGACGAATAAAAGTAGTAGTTTAGGCAAAATGCGCATAGTAATAATTTGGGCCAAAAGTTTGCATGAATTGAATTCTCATGATGGTTAAATAAAAAGTAAGATTCCGTTTTCAAATTTGGCCAATACAGGCTCCTCTCTAGGTTGTATAACAGGATAATAAGCTCAATTTATTGCAAGATTAGACACATGGTAAAAGTGACTTCACACTTTGAATCAATTCATTTCAACATCTGACTCGTGATATCGATGACAATGTATATTTATTCTGACAATAATATAAACCTCACCGAGAGGGGCATTACTTGATAAGAGATCCTCAATGAGTAGCCTTTTCTTCAGCTTCCTATGAATGTTTGAAAGGGGAAAGTGAAAACGTAGTCAGCTGAAATTTGACGATCAAGGTCTTGGGTTTTGAAGTTATGACTTCGAAATTTTGCGGACTGTGAGATACGATAATAAGTTTATTTCTGTTCATTTAAAAACACAGAGAGCAGGAGTTCGTGGTGTGACTTTTTTAGGGTTGGTGACCTCTAAGATTCATAAAATGAAATGAGGTAGCAGGTGAGATTGAGCCAATTGAGCGGTTGCTTGCCCAATTAGATCCTCGATATTTTTCTTGGATAAAAGAAGATATTTCTGTCAAACAAGCATTTTATATGCTAGGCAATTTAACTGTTCAATGATATCATCTGATCTAATCACTATGAATTATGCAAACATAAAATAAATTAATACAATCTAAAAAATTCACCAGAATATTATATACCTTGTATTTAAGACGAGTTCCCTTTATCCCTATCAAAATATTACTGGCATCAACATCTTCAGATTCCCCTGTTGTTGGATCACTGGATTCAGAGTCTGACTCATCATCTGAATCCCCAGAATCAAGTTCAGTCATTTCTTCATCATTATTAACATAAATGTCATTTGAACCTTCCTGGAAAGGGTCATCATGTTGCTCTACCATTTCCATATAATTATCGGTAACGTTTCTAGGTTGGGGTGATGATGAATCTCCATTTTGTGAAGGATCAAAATCAGATAAGACCACATATTTTCTCCTGTCTAGAAGTACCTTTGCAACATCATCATATGGAACCCACCTAAACAGTCTCACGTTAGAGATAATGACTAAAAAGAGAGATCAGGATGCTTATGGTAGCTCACATATAAGACTCCAAATATATTAACAATCACGAGAGAAGTGTTAAAATTACTATATGTCATAAATTTATAGATCTGCGATCCAGAATGGAGCATTAGTCTTCACAAACAGAAATACTCTAGTGAATAACAAAAACAACCAAGTTCAAGTCAAAAAAATTTGATCTGTCTCCTAACAATATATATCACATATGCAGTGAGCTATCCATAACTGTTCAACCTCAGATTGTTCATCGTCTTATTGCTACTTCCACCTTACAAGATTTTTTCATGTAAATTCTCAAGGTTCATTGGGGCCAGTACAAGGAAGGTCAGTCCAAGTAAGGAGAGTTTATAATGTTCCTTCAAGCCTTTCAAAACTTCAATAAAGGATTTGGGTGGCGTGAACCTCTGATGCCCCTTCTTTTATTGAAACTGGCAAGCACAGTGGAATACACATGACATATTTTGTTCCATTTCAATCCTCATTCTAATATGCAAATGGCCTACTCGATATTTGCACTCTTTAATTTTCCTCTATTTATATTTCCTTATATAAAAATTTAAATATGAACAAAATGAATAAGGACCGATAATTGCCAAGTAAACAGCATAGACAATCAAAGCCTTGAAGTCTAGAAGGTGACAAATAATGAATATTTGTTATATTGATCTTTGGAGTATGTAGATCTCAATATTTTAGATGCTTAATATTCCATGGAGTTGATTATTATTGGTAGAATTCCATTTGTTAAATTCAAATTTAGAATATATTAAAAAGTATTATGTAAAGAAGAGAAACTAAAAGTGAATCCAAATGAGAATTAGTTGATTGATGATGTACATAGAGAATGCAAATGAAGGGTTGGAGTAATATGTTTTTCGAAACATTTCTTAGAAGCGGGACGCAGTTGTGAATATTATATACAACTCAACATCTTTCAATTGCAAAGACTTAGCAAGGCTTTTTCAGAATTGCAGATATTAACATTCAAATGAAAATGCAAATAGACAATAGTATCGTATACCTGTGATGCTTTGTAGGAAATAAGCATCGCAGTCGACAGATGCAGTCACATCCACTTCTATGCAAACAGTTTGCTCATATAATACTGACGGAAGTATCAGTTAACATCAGTACCATTAGGTATTAGGATAGTTTGATCTTTCAAAATCGAGCAGTCGACAACATCCTTTTTATGTTGTCAATTCAGTGCCTTGAAATGAATTAGGTTAACCAAAAGAATTGAAGAGCTGGATTCTAGTCCCTAAAAATGTCCATATGAAAGTCAACACACTACGAGTGTTTTTCAAAAGATTAGGTTACTGAACCTTTCCAAGATAGATCTTACACTTCAAATTTTGCAAAATTGCAAAAATAATTAATTGTACTTACTGGTAGCGAAGAGGGCAGAGAAGCTCAGATGGTCGATATGCAGCTTTGTATCTCATCTTGCTGCAGGAGTGAATGTAATAGCCAAGATAGTAGTACTGGAGACTGGGGCAATGTACTTGATTCTCTCTAACCCATCTTATTTCTTCCAGAGCCGAAAATTTGCCCAGTGACAGGAAGGCAAGGTCAGGGTCCCAGAATAGATATTTGCTAGACACACACTTTGGAAGGATATCAATGACACCAACTGCAATTAGCTTCCCATCAATGAGATACTGCTGATGGAAAGAACCGAAGCCAGAAGGAGGAACTGCACCATAAGAATCTGGTCGAACATATACCAAGGGAGTGTCCACCAAAAATCTTTTGTACGAATCTTCACTGACATGATCTTCTGTGTCATTATGGACACTAAGTTGGTACTTCCTATACAAAGAATATTCTTCATAATCAAAGCTTGAAATTTTCAAACGAATCTCAAACATACGCTTTTGGCCATTGGGTTGTCCACTGGTTTTCTTTAAACAATGGTTATCACCACTTGCTGTAAAAGATTGTGTTGGTTTTGTAGCATTTCCAACTTTGACTGAGTGAGCCTGTTCTGTGGTAGAATAAAAATTGATGTGTCCATTACAAGCTCTAATCAACAAACCAGGCAATTCTGCCAGCTCCTTTAACTGACTTGCCAAAATTTCTGCAATCCACTTAGGAGAAAGCTCGGTTGGGTGTCTATTTTCCCCGACACCTTGTTCTAATGATTTTGTCAGCTCAGCATCCGTCTTGCTTCGTCTTAGAGTAGCTGCAATCTGGAAAGCAATATTGCTGGAATATACGAGATCTTCTGATACTTCTGCCAGTAGTTTTCTTTTAGCTGGTGCAACCTTTTTGACAGAAGCTTTAGGAAGCTGAATGTCGCAGAAAAACTCCCCATTTTTCACGCACAATTGTACTATATTATCAATCTGTTGTGATGCATAATGCATAAACTGATTGGCTTTGTTTTTACCTTCATAGTCAGCTTCCAAGGACTCCTTCGCAGCAGAACTTGTACTTAGAATTTTTGCATTGCTGCATGATCCCCCACATGAATTTTGTTCATCTAATAACTTGTCTGATCTTTTTGCATCTAACTGGCCATCAAGAAACCTACAAGAAAGTCATCCTGCTCTTATACTATTTTTACAGCATATTTTGAAACATATTTGAGCAACTTGGTATTTAATTGCAAAGATACTTGTATATACTAGCAGAAGACACTAAAGCTCAAAAGAAAATGATACGCAATGGTCCTTGGAACTTGAATGTGTAAAGAAGTTACAGAAGAATAAACTGGAAAGTATAGATCAGCAGAAGCCACTAAAGCGCGAAATAAAATCCATTGTCATGGTCCTCGGAATTTGAATAAGAAAAAACGACAGAAGAATAAACTGGACCAATTATATTACGATAATCGGATTCAGAAAATTTTAAAATCAGAGGGCAAAGTTGCAAATATATTACGTAACCAAACTTACGGCAATTATTGTCCAATTACCATTTCATTTCTTGAGCACATTCTTACAGATATATTATTTGCATAAATATCATGAAGTATGCCATTACAAAATATCATAGACCAAAAAAATACTTAGGAAACTGAAATTCAAATATACAACAGAGAAAGCTACATCTGCAACAGCTATGCACTTCTGTGCACACTGTTGCTCACTTTTATAACTGTCGTGCAACGTATTTGTGGAGAAGTGGTAGCATTGATGAAAATACATAAGGGAACCATACGAATATACCTCTGCATCTTTTTAGACACTCTAAGTTGCTCTTTAGAAGGAACGAAATCACTGGCCTTGAGACGGATTGTGTAAGAAGGGCAACAAGTCTTCTCCATCTCAGGTTTGTACAAGAAGCAGCCAGATCTTCTCCAGCCTCTGTCAAGAAGAGCTACGGAAAGAGAACATTGAGAAAAATCATGCTGCTCTAGTCCAAATAAATTTAGAAAACCAGAAAAGAGTACCAAAATGTTTAAACAACTGGAAACATTGCATAAGAAAATTATGCAAGAGCCACACGGGCAGTGCAATTGGAACTCAAAGAAATAAAAGCTACATCTTAACAAAAGTGGATATGAGTGCTGTACATATCAAGTCATAGCGATTCAATTTCATGTGCTAGGGATTTCTTCTCTAGGTACCACCAATTAAGGAAACTCAATCACAAACAGAAAAGGCAACTCATTTGCTAGTTGATTTTCATAAGCAATAGAATCTAACACTAGAAATATAATACCTAAGTGGACCAAACAGTAGCTCAAGTATTAAAGTTGGAAAGGAGAACCAAGACATGATGTACTGAACGTAAGACATAATCATTATCAACCATGTGATGAACTCTACATTAAATATATCATATAAACAAACTTTTATGCAATTATAGATCATATACAAACAAAGTTTTTGCTTAACAATTGCAGAGAGAGAGAGAGAGAGAGAGAGAGAGAGAGCAGAAATTACAAACCTTGATAGTCTTCAACAGTCAAACTTTTTGCCCATAACCCTACAACATCAAAAAATGAAAATTCAAGATGTATCTCTTCCACAGATTTCGAAGATTCGTGAGGAAAGACGAAATGAATAATAAAGGAAAGCTATCACGAATTGGGCCCTCTAATAATGAATAAGAATGGAAGAATTTGCTCTTACTATGATTTAGACTATCA
>CADEPD010040862.1:0-15864 GCA_902829195.1 Fraxinus dipetala | reverse complement strand
TCTTCATAAATCCTAAGCAAAACAGATCTAACTATTACTTTCAATATGCCCTTTTTTTTAAAGAAATTCTTTTTTAATAAATTGTGCCGAATTATCCGATCAATCTCAAAATATCATGAAATTCATCAAGTCGAGCACATTCCACTACTTTTCAAATCACTCATTACAAAAAGATTAAAGTATAAAAAGATCGTGATACAACAAAAATATAATTAAACACAATAAGATGATTTGGATAAATAAGATTCACCTTTCATTGAACATAGCATCAAAAAGAAAGGAAACTGAATGATGGTCATGGTTCATCTCATCGACTTCAAGCCTCAACGTACTCTTATGCACATTCACATCACTTCTAACATTTTCAGCTTGTTGGTCCTTGTTTCGTTTTTTCTTTAACTTCCCTATTTTAATCTTCAACGCCACTCATGAACACTTCGGTTCTTCTCGATTTTCTCCTCTTGCTCATTATTCATGTTTATTCTCATTGTTTAGGTTCAAATCTTTGCTCCTAGATTCTTTTTTATTATCGATTCTGCTTTTTTTCATATCAAAATGCAACATCGAGTTGAGATTTTATTCTACAAAACATAAATGAATCACAATCAAATAGAGAAATTGACCCCTCAATCCCACAAATTCGAGCAATTATCTTGGTTAAAGGATCTAAATAAGTGCATGAAATAGACTATTACTTATATTCAAAGGGATCACAAACTTATATTCTCACACAAGCTAAAAACCAGATGAAGATCCAACTTTCATTGATGTAATTATTCCGTGGAGTTATCGAATAACAAATCCATTATATTTTTAAAAACATACGATTTTGTATATAAATCTAAGATGAAAAATATAAAAGATGATCATTTGACTCGAGACCTTGAGTTGTTCAAATAGTGTCACTGTTGTATAGAAAATCTTGTTAAGTATCTATTGAAAATGGAGTCGAGAAGTATCGTCGTCTCTTTTAATTATACATATCATTATCATCCAGCAAGACATGGCTTATTACCTCAAAACAAAGTTGAGATCAATCTCTTGGGAGTTATAAACTTGATAACCCCAATGATGGGCGGTATCATTAGCTTGAAATTTCGATCGATATCACAGTAGCGTTTTTATTTGCTTGTATTTTCACAAACTATTAGTTGTATAATGTTTTCACATAGAAATACTAAAATGGTTTATTTTATTCTTCACTTCACGAGCCATGTATTCTTTTTAATGCACTAGCGGTAGACATGATCGAGAAGTACCATAGCTCCAGTTCTTTCTTTCTAATGATCCCACCTTGTAAGACATTGTTCGTGGATTCGAGACAAATCTTGATCAATTTCTCTTAATGGTGCATATAGTACATTCGATAATGGTTGGGAGAAGCTAACTTAAGATTCAATCTATTTTTCCAGTAGTACGTATGTAAATACTAGTTATCTAAATTTTACTGATATATTTGCCTACTCGAAACTTCCAAAATGTAACTAGTTTTGGCATACCAATATAAATGCAAATCACCCAAACATAAGCAAATTGTTGAATGCATTCTACCTAATAAGCTGTATATTCTTTGTAATGCGTTAATGGCAAAGCTTTTAGTAACCTCCCATTGCATCTCTCTCCAAGGTGCACCTCCCCATTTCCCCCATAATTCCCATTAGCAATTCCACCCAAAACTATCTTTTTTTCTTCTGTAGAAATGATATATTTTCTTGCATTTGGAATTTGGAACACGCCATCGAGGGTCTTCTAACTGCGCGTGAGCGTGAGCGTGCGCGTGCAGAGAGAGAGGAGTGGACAAAGTGGTCTGGGGCTGTCTCTCACCGCTTTGATACTTTCCTGAATTCTCTACGACCTTTTATCATCCGTCTTCTCCAAACACGCTGAGATATATTTATGCACACAGCCTTTTGTATTCTTCTTTTTAATGAAATTTATCTTACAGGGTAGTAGATTTATGCCCAGCCTGGAGATTTAAGGGTTTAAATAAAGGCCCACAAGGTTAAAGCACCCAGGTTTGTGGAAAAACACATCGACTTTTCTTTTCTGTCATGCATTTATGATTGGAAATTGTTCTATAATTGACATGATTACATTTATTGAAAGGGCATTCAATTTCTGAAGATTTACCGGGATTTCGCGTGACTGAAATGTTTTATAATTCCATGTACATGCATGTTCATCAATGATTTTGAAGAGAGTTGGTCTTCGTGGTGTAAAAAGTTATTGCCGCTGCCGCTGGGATTCTGTTCGAAGGACCACTGATTGTTGAATTTTGGTGGTTTCAGGTCAAAGGCGTTCTCTATGAATTTGTCGTGTATCATTTAAGTGGATTCGATCTTGGGATGGCTGTTCGTGGTTTTAACATTTCAGGGAATTAAGATAAAAGGCGGTTGTTTTCTAAGATAAAAGTTTCAGGTTTTTACTTCGTTTAGCTTTAACATCGAGCGAATAGTGTTGCCATTTTGTGTCTCACCTCTAACTTCAAACTCTGGTGGATTAGTTTTGTCTTTTACATTGATTGAAGTATGAGTCGAAGGGTGCGGAGGAGGGTGGGAAGGAGGGGCACAGCGGAAGTGGAAGGCCAGGAGGTAGAGAGGTTGAGTTCTGACGTGAAAGGCGTGATTGATTGGACTAGATTGCCTGATGATACTGTAATTCAGCTTTTTTCCTGTCTGAACTATCGTGATCGTGCGAGCTTGTCATCAACCTGCCGGACATGGAGAGTTCTGGGTAAATCTCAATGCTTGTGGCAGGTATTGGATTTAAGGCCTCACAAGTGTGATGCTTCAGCAGCTACTTCACTCGCCTCTCGATGTGTGTGTCTCCAAAAACTTCGGTTCCGGGGTCCTGAACCTGCTGATGCTATCATAAACCTTCAAGCTCGGAGTTTACGTCAGATTAGTGTCGATGGTTGTCGAAAAATTACGGATGCTTCATTATCTGTGCTTGCTGCTCGACACGAAGCACTAGAGTGCCTTCAGCTTGAGCCAGATTTATGTGAAAGGATCAGCAGTGAAGCACTAAAATCAATTGCCATTTGCTGTCCCCGACTGCAAAAACTTAGGCTCACGGGAATACAAGAAATTGGTGCGGATGCTATCAATGCTTTGGCAAAGTATTGTCCGAATTTGATGGATATTGGATTCATTGATTGTCGAAAAGTTGACGAGATAGCTCTAGGAAATGTTATATCAGTCCGCTTCCTCTCTGTCGCAGGGACGTGTAATATTAGGTGGGGTATGGTATTACAGCACTGGAAAAAGCTGCCTCACTTGACAGGCTTAGATGTTTGTAGAACAGATATTACCCCTAATGCTGTTTCAAGACTGTTAAAATCATGGCACAGTTTGAAGGTCCTGTGCGCTTTAAATTGCCAAGCACTTGAGGAAGATGCCACCTTTGTTCCGGGTGACAATTATAAAGGTAAAGTTCTGTTTGCCGTCTCCACAGACAATTTTAAAGGAATAGCTTCACTATTTGATGATACTACAAAGAACGAGAGGAATGTTTTCTTGAATTGGAGAAATATGAATATTAAGGATAGGAAATTAGATGAGGTGATGAAGTGGCTGGAATGGACCCTCTGCTATGCGCTTCTACGAATTTCAGAGAGCAACCCTCCAGGTTTGGATAATTTTTGGCTCAACCAAGGCACCTCGCTGTTGCTTAGTTTCATGCAGAGTGAAGATGAGGAAGTTCAAGAAAGAGCGGCCACAGCTCTTGCTACTTTTGTTGTAATTGATGATGAAAATGCCAGTATAGACCCTCGAAGGGCCGAAGCAGTTACTCGAGTTGGTGGTATACGTCTTCTTCTAAACCTTGCTAGGTCATGGCAGGAAGGGCTTCAAGCAGAAGCTGCAAAGGTGAGAGTTTTAACAAATGGTTCTAAACCGTAATTTTCAGTCTTATGATTTAGTTTATTTTTCTTGAGCATTTAGTTTCTTTTGTTTTATTTTAGTTTGATGGAGATCAGATGATCAAATTTATCTTACAATTTTGTTCAAATTTGCTTAGCATTCTTTCATGTAGAAGTTGAAAGATAATAATCATTAGTTGTGTTTTTAAGATTATTCATCATTTATAATGCCTAAAAACCAATTCATGTACTGCTTAAATTATAATTTGAATAGGTAAACATACTTTTAATGACACTTTTTATAGGGTCTACAACTTACTGCCCACTTATTTATCTACTTATAGGCACTTCAAATCACCCCAAAACATGCTATAGATTTGCTTAAAATGTGCAGGCTATAGCAAACTTATCAGTGAATGCCGATGTCGCAAAAGCTGTGGCAGAGGAAGGAGGGATCAATATTTTGACAAATCTGGCTAGTTCTATGAACAGGATGGTTGCTGAAGAGGCTGCTGGAGGACTCTGGAACCTCTCCGTTGGTGAAGAGCACAAGGTTGTCTCTTCTGTTTATATTAGATTATTTTCATTTTATTTATGCTGTTTCTTTGAAATAATGATAAATCAAATTCTGCTTCCAGATTGCCATTGCTGAAGCTGCTGCTGTAAAAGCTCTCGTCGATCTTATCTATAAGTGGTCTGGCACTGCTGGTGCTGAAGGAGTTTTGGTATGTGTCACACATATTGAAGTTTTTGAGTAATTTTATGTGTGATTATAACGCTCAGTAATGGAATCCTTTCTAAACTGAGTTGCTTTACAGTGCTCAAGCACTAATGCTTGGTTATTTTTTATTTCAGGAACGTGCTGCTGGTGCATTAGCAAACTTGGCAGCGGATGATAAGTGCACCGTGGAAGTTGCTTCAGCAGGCGGAGTACCTGCTTTAGTAACTTTGGCCAGGAGTTGCAAGGTTAAAGGAGTTCAAGAGCAGGTTGCATTTTCTCATAATAATAGCAACAATAAAGAACCAGACAATTCACGTCTGTGTCTACCATCACAGTGTTAGAAATGCCGTCATTCATATCACAACTGGTAGTTAGGAAATCAAAAGATAATAATGTTTCCATGAAGAATTCATAAACAATTACGATTTACTAGGATCAGATGTTCTTGGGCCTCCAGAAATCTACCCCTTAAGTTAACTTGTCATGACATGTGCTTTCTATTAGAGCTTCTTTGTACTTTTTTTCCTTATGAGGGCTACACCCACTTTTTCTTATGCCTTGTTGCTATGGTTCTCTCCTCCATATATGTAATATATAATTTTTTTCATATAAAGAGCTTACGTATGTTAAAGGTTGATAGTTTCACCATATTTTGAAAAATGAAGTTTGTCAAGCCTTCCAATATTTAGATTCTGAAAAGAAAAATTATTTGTTTCCAAATTCTTTCTGATATATGGTACTGGAGTCTTAAGTGAAATTATTGAATAACTTATCACCTCATTTCAGCTATAATATCTGGGAAGTCTCCTTTGCTCTGTCTTTTCCTTTGAGAAGCATTTTTTTCTTTTGTTTTGACCATGTAATTATCTTGCTTAGCAAGTGATTCTTAGATGTTACTCCATGGCCAGTTAGATGTTTAGTTTGCATTTTTATGCATGAAAGATATCTCCATATTGAACAATTATGTTTCAAATTTCTCACCAATATTCATCGTTATTTTCCAGGCGGCTCGTGCATTGGCAAATTTAGCTGCTCATGGAGATAGCAATAGTAACAATGCTGCTGTTGGACAAGAAGCCGGAGCTCTTGAGGCACTTGTGCAACTTACGCGTTCTTCTCATGATGGTGTCAGGTAATGCATTTTAAAAATTGAAATTTCAATCATCTGTTTCAGTTTTCTAAGGTTTTTGCATGGTAGCTTCTTTTCTGCTTTTCTTCATTTGGTGGATACTTATTGTGCATAAGAATGAAAACCATACCACTAAATTTGGGTGGTATACAGGCAAGAAGCCGTTGGTGCATTATGGAATTTATCCTTTGATGACAGAAATCGAGAAGCAATTGCAGCTGCTGGTGGCGTTGAGGCATTGGTATGCATTCTTCTTCTTTATATTACTATGTCTTTTTGGCAGCATCGCTGGTCAGAAATACTTTGCCTGAACTATGAAATGTCTTGAAACAACTAGTCTTCAATTATTTTTAAGTGTGGGGACGAGTCGGCAATTCTGGAAGCCTTATTATCCAAAAATTACGAATCCATAAAGTGCCATTAAAGAGTTGAGTAAATTTGAGGGCAGCCACTTTGTGCAACAATGCCAAAGTTAAGATCAACATTTATCCCTAAACCACCCTTACATGGTGGGTACCTAATCGTACTATGGGCCTTCTTCTGCCTTTTATGAGGTGGCTATTCTTTCGTGCATGCAGTATGTTCGCCCCCACCTCATCAAGAAAAAAAAAATAAAAAAGTAAAAAAGGGGAATTATGAAAAAAAATGTGGTCCTCTTTATATACGTGCTGTTTGAAGCATGTTCTTGTTGAAGTAATTCAACCTGGCAAAAGTCGCAACATTGTGGAGATAACAGCTGATTAAGATTCCGAATAAGGAATTTATTTTTCGGAAAACCTTGTGTATTACTACTTACTAGAGTACTTCAAACCATAGTGAACGGTATTATGTTGACATGGGTGTTAAAATAAATTCTAGGAATCTTCTTGTGTTAAAATAAATTCTAGGAATCTTCTTTGTATTTTGGCTTCTGAAATGTAGCTATTCTTCTAGCTTAGTCTTTGAAATATTTCATTATGTTCTCTATGACTGTGTAGTAATCAGCTTGAACTTTGGACCTATGGGAACTAGGGAAGTCTGCAATAGTTGAGGAAACCTAGCTCATATATAATATACATGCACGAGCTTGTCTCTATCCTTGTATGAGGAACTTTTGAATAGTTAATTTACCTTGACATCCTTAATTTTATATTAGAATTTATTATATTTGTGAATCTTTTATATTTATGTGGTGCATGTGCCTGTCTATGAGGCTCTATATCTTGGGCTTCTGAGGTGCTAATAAACATATTAGATACTATGTTTATCGACATCATATATAAAATTTATTCTGGAATTGAATTCTTCTGTAAGTAGCTTCAAGTGGTCGAGTTTTCCTTTTAAGTGTTTTCTGATCCGACTTTATTGTTTCCATTTGAAGTTATCTGCTAGTGATGGTTTATTTGGATACCGACAAAAATGGAAACGACAAATAGAATTACTCAGTTGCGTATGCGTTATGTCAGCCTGTTGCTGCTGCAGTATGTGTGCTCTTTTGAAAGGATTAACGATTCATTGTTTGCTGCTGCAGTATGCATGCACTAGACAGGGATGAGCAAATTTGTTTATGTTACCTTTCATGTAGATGCATGCACTGGATACGGGGGGTTTTAAGTTTGTCAATTGTGTTTGGTCCATATTTCTGCTGCCATGATCATTTGGCTTGCTATTGAATCCTTATATTTACAAATATTAGTCGATCAGAATTACTTCACTGGAAGTTGGTGCCATGCATTAATATTTGCGCACTCATGGTGGTTGGCTGGATCACAAAATACCCACGTCTCTGTTTGGAAAATTCAAAAATTGAACTAATCGAGTTCTGAATCAATTTTGTATGGAATGATTTTGCTTTTGGTAGAATTTTCACTAGTTTCATGACATCTCTTGTTTGGTAAAACTCAAATCGAAAATATATAATTTATAGTACCATTGATGACTGTTACAATTATAGTAACAGTTAGAGAGCTATAGATTTACTCATTGCACATTATATCACGAAAGAAGTTATTATTTGGTTCCCATGCAAACCGCGTGTTACTTGTTTTAAACTCGAGCTGTTTTTTCATCATTATGGACCAATCTAAACCAAAGTTCAGTTTTGGTCATTTTTCCTAGGTGCAGATCCCCTAACAGATACATACGTGAAAGGAGTAAATGGACCTGTAGTGTTCCTAGAACCAGTTTTAGCTTTACAATGAGTTAGTAGAAAAGAATTAAAATTGAACATTTCAGTATCACGTTTCTTCTTCTTACCCTATATTCTATAGTTATTTCTAGCATATCTATGTAAGAGCAACCCTCTTTATTGCAATTATTTTTTAATGCTGTGGAAAACCTTTTTCTAGAATAAATGAGGTTTCTAATATTTGAGTTATTAAGGAACTTATCCAACATAGTATTATGAATTTTCTCTGAGCATTCTTGATTATATAGCTATTTCTTAACCTCTCTCACTGAATGACTTTTCGGAAAAATGCCTATAGTTACTCGCTTTCTGCAAGTGCAAAAATGTTACTCCTCATCAAGTCATTAATATCCAAATATTTCTCATACATTAAAATTGCAATTGCTATTTGTTTTGTTGCGTATTTTTTTGAAACCTTTTCCTGGTTGTTTTATGCCGCTGAAGGTTATCCTTAAGAATCATTATATTCTTAAAGTTCTTAAAAAAATACATATTTTTTAGCTCATGATAATCTTATGTGGTATTTTAGGTTGCTCTTGCACGTTCCTATTCAAATGTCTCTCGTGGCCTTCAGGAGAGGGTTGCTGGTGCTCTGTGGGGATTGTCTGTGTCAGAAGCAAATAGGTACCTGCAAAAAATGTTACTATTTTCGCATAGGGCTGCTGCTAATTGGTGTATGCCAAGTCTATATAACAGAGTTTCATTGTCTAGTGGTTCCTTCCATGCTTTAAGTGCTTTTATCATTTTATGTAGTAATTTATACATACTGAGTAAATAATTTTTGGAATAACAAATTGTATTGCATAGCAGTGGAAGGATGAGGAATCCTTCAGGGACATGAACAGCTTTATGTGACAATTTATGACGAGATAGCATTTCTCTATTACACGACACTATACGAAGAGATAAAATTTGTCTATGAAAGAAGAAAGTATGAGATGACCTTCATACTTTAGGCTTGATGTTAGAACTGTGAGTTTTGATTTTCTAGGAGCTGTTCATTAATAATTATTTTCATGTTCAATCACAATGCCATGATATTGACGAACATTGAATCACAGTCATTACATAGTTTGATTTTTCCATTGCCTAGAATTTTATTCATCGTGTATATACTGCTTTTGTAATAGCATTGCCATTGGACAAGAAGGAGGTGTGGCACCACTAATATCCCTGGCAAAATCAGATGCTGAGGTAATTTCTTATTTGGGAAACATCCTTGGTGCCCTCTGATCATTCTGCATGCAATTCAAGTGTTGTATTTGTTCTCTCTATCTCATGCCCTGTGCTCAATTGTTTGGTTGTGCCTTACCATGATAAAGTGTTAGGTTGCTAGTGGTCTCAAGTTGCATTTAATGGTTAATTTTCATTAATTTCTTCATGGTCAGATTTTATTGTGGATTCTAAATCAGATCTTATAAAAAATGAATTGCGGCTATGCGACACAGGACCCTTCTCTCCTTTTGTACTTATCCTACAAAATTCCTACAACGTCACGCCAATTTTTTTTAAACTTGTAGAATTATCTTCTAGAGCCGAAAGCCATGAATGAGTTAAGTGATTGACAGCAAACGTATTCAATGATTCTTATCCAACCTGATATTCATACTATATATATACACTTGGGGGTGATATTGAGATAATACACGGTCACATGAGAGACTTGGCTTGTACTCTTGAGTCTTGCATTCTTAAATGGTTTGAGTTTCCAAAAGGACTTCAAATAGTACTGTGGGAGTCAAACTGATTGGTGATTCAGCCTAGATTTAAGGGGAAGTGAAGTTTAAAAAGGTACTCAAATCGGCTGAACCACCTTTTTACTTAAATCTCGTACATGAGAAGTGAATTTTCTCAAAAGATTATGAAGGATTAAGATTCAGAAAATTTGTAATTCAGCTACTGTGATTCAGGACTGAAATTTTTTCCAAATTTCGCTAAAAGGTTTGTTCCTCTTGATGCCTTCGATACCAAATTGATTTGTAGAGTAATTGTAATTGTTCATTGG
Organism: Fraxinus dipetala; assembly: GCA_902829195.1. Lineage (NCBI taxonomy): Eukaryota > Viridiplantae > Streptophyta > Magnoliopsida > Lamiales > Oleaceae > Fraxinus > Fraxinus dipetala. Next base: position 5,983 of record CADEPD010040862.1, on the reverse strand, counting down.
CATAAAGCATCAATTGTTCAGCAGACGTACACATACTGATCTTTACATGAAAATCTGATACAATGCTTGATGTGCTACATATTCTTGTTTCTCTTGTTTAGACTGTTTTTTATTGCTGTGGGATCTGGATTGATCTCGATGTATTCATCAACTAGGATGTCCACGAGACAGCTGCTGGAGCTCTTTGGAATCTTGCTTTCAATCCTGGTAATGCTCTCCGTATTGTAGAGGAAGGTGGGGTTCCTGCCCTGGTTCGTCTTTGTTCTTCTTCTGTATCAAAAATGGCCCGCTTCATGTCGGCACTGGCTCTGGCATACATGTTTGATGGAAGGTATTTAATCTTTTGAAACCAGACACAAGAATAAAATAGTCTTTTCTCCTCCTTTTCTATTCTTCTCGTGTTCCCTTTTTCCTTGAAATGGACAATATGTGCTACTAGAAAAATGAATTTGCTGCGAGGATGTATCATAATAGTTTATCATAATTGGACCTCGGATGTTGAAAGGTGGCTGGCCTCAATGAGATTTATATATATCGTTAAACTTGTCTTATTTTTTTCTTCCATTAATGGATGTACTCTGAAAATTTAAATCAGTATTTCTTTAACATTTCCTTTCATTGTTCTTTTTATGATGACATTGTTAGTAAATTATGCCTAGGCTTTATGTGAAGGAAAAAAGCTCATTGAAATCTTTCTTATTGCCTGTTTCAATAAAGTAAATAGGGAACGAATTGTAGATGTCACCAGTTACAAAATGGAGGTTCTTCTAACCTTATGAGGTGGTGTGTAGTTGGCACCTGCGAATAAGTTTCCGCGGGTTGTTTTAGAATTTGAGCAGAAGAATAAGCTTTGTCACCAATTTAGTCTCGACTGTTCATAGTTCACGTTTTGACGAGAGTGAGGTCATTTACCTGATTATCCTTGGTTTTAATCACATAAAATGCTCATAATGATTGCTTGGGCAAGTATCGAGATGATGGACAGACCCCTGTTCTTTGCCTTGAAAAGTAAGTTTTATTCTTAATGATCACTTTTCAGTACGAAAAATAAAAAATTACTTGCCCATGTAAGTCAGTAATAGGTCACAATAATGATGTTTGACCATGGAAGCACAACTTTGTCTGTTGAAAGAAGCAATACATTTCAATAAAATCAGTATGCCAAAGAGTAAAAAGGTGATTCAGCCGAGATTTATTTTCTGACAAAATATTTCTGTAATTATGTAAGCCCCCGTTTTGCCTCCATTATTCGAAATTTTAATGGTTGGAATATTGTTTTTTTTAATGTGGTTAAAAAAGAAGAAAAAGTTCTGGGATTACGTATAATATTATTTTATTAGAGAATGTATTGTTGATAAGAAGAGAGAGAAAAATGAATTATAATTTTAATGGGGGCCAAACAATATTGAACATATATGATGTATGAGAGCGAGATTTTTCGAGATCTTTCTGTGATTTTTTCAATGCTTATATCTGAAGAGTACATTACACTGGGAACCTCTGAAAATCCTCTATGGACCCTTTCCCATACTTTTACTATTACTCCATAAGCAGTTCGTTTTATACTTCACCTTCCTGTATAACTATGATATTATGGAGGCCCAGAACCAGTTCTCACCGTCAGTTCAAACTTGTAAATCAACGAGTCTGATAGATATTGTTCTCTCTGGGTTTATGCTTATTGAAGATTTGACCTGCAAAACAATGTTTAACTCCAATATCCGTTGCACTGCTTATATTGGGTCTAAAACTATGATATGTAGCTGACTCCATTTAATGATTTGGAACATATGTATCATATGGTTTTTAATTATTTAATAATTTTGGAACGTATCATGCAGTTTTTAATTCACTATTCACGAGATACATTCCGTAGAAAAGACAAAATTGAGAGAATGCATGGACAGGATGAAAGAATGGTAAAAGAGAAGTTACTTATTTAAGAGAAGTGTTGGAACAAATATAGTTTGGTTTTAGCTCTTTTCATATTTGATTGTGCGAAGCTGACTTTTCTTCCTTACAGCAATAGAATGTGATCTTATTTTGTTATATTTTGGTCTGATCAAGCTTATCATCCACTTTCTGGAATCATAGTTAAAAAACAAAGCTATATGATCGCTATTTGATGGAAGAGATTGCAGCATAACTGGAATTAAACATTTCGAGAAGCCAAGAACTAGTTTAATACATTGAAAATAGAGAATGGATTATTTTTAAAGATGATACGGGGATTTAACCTGGATCCACAGATCAAATCTCAAATTCCCTATTCGCATTACATATGTGCATAAAATATAAACCAACAGATTACTACCTTTCCAATAGCTTACTTATATGGATGAGCTTGTAATTCAACATTCATGGATAAAGAGCATTCAAGCCTCGGTTCTTGTTACACGGTCTCCTCCAAGTATAGTACTGAACTAGTAGATACAAGTGATTATGCTTGTAGAACTCATGTAAAATATAATTACCGGAAGTTTTGCAATATTTGATTGATAACGATTCTATAGATTCCATTTACTACATTCCCTGGGCATAATTAGTGCAATGATTCCAACTGTTGTTCCTTGTAAAGTCTTTTTTTCACTGTCAAATCATTTTTCTTATTTTCTTTTTTGATTTTGGGTAAGAATCATCTCAGTTTAAGTACTCATCCAATTGCCCAAATTGTCATGAGCATAATTTATATTTGAAGGCTTGAACAACGGGTTTACTTCAAATTGAAGCTTCCATTTAGCCGGAAAAAAGTGTAGTTTATTGTTGTTACTGCATATTTTTCCAATGGCTTAAGTCTTAACCATTCCTGAGTTTTCCTTTATCAAGAAAAGGTGGAACTTTATGATATTTTTGTGGATTATTATTTAGAGATCATCTTCTATTTTATCTATTCTATGCTGCTGCTTCTGTCTCTTTCTCCATCTTTTGGGAATGGCTTGTTTTGGCTACAAATGATGAAGATTTACATTTTCTGCAGACTGGATCTAGTTGCTACAGAAAGCACTTCAAAGAGTGTAAGCTTAGATGCGTCTAGAAGATTGGCCTTAATACACATTGAAGCTTTTATCCTATCCTTCTCCAATCCTCAAGCATTCTCTGCTGCTGCTGCATCATCGGCCACTGCGGCATTGACACAAGTAACGAATTCTGTTCGCATTCAAGATGCTGGTCACCTGAGATGCAGGTTCTCTCCCTCTCTCTCTCAAGTTACAATTATATTTGCTTGTAATTACCTGTTTTAACGACTATGTTTTGAAAAAAAATGTTATCTGAAAACAGGTGTCTTGATGACCTAACTCGTAGCATTTAGTTACTTACACTTAGATTTTAGAGTTTCAGAAGTTGGCTATCTTGTAAATTATAGTTTGTTTAGATCTTTTTGTTATATATATTTATGTCCCACGATACTAAATCCAATCTTATTAAGAAATTCAACTCCTCATTAAACAAATATAAGTTTTGCATGCAGTTCTCTATACAGAAGCTCTGGTTAGTATTGTTGAAGGTTTAAATATCTCATCCTTTTGGTATGATTGGGTCGATAAGAACCTTATCAAAATGACTAAAATAGAACCTTAACTCATCCTTTTGTCGTTCTTTTTCCACTTCTCAACTCCCATTTAGCATCATCTAGCCCTTCTCTACCCAGGGGTCCACAGCCGCCACTTCTAATCCCTTCCCCACTGACAACTGCCCCCACTTGATCCTCTCTGTCCAGCTTTCAGCCTCTGATGCTGTTGTTTTTCACCAAATACGTCGGTGTAAAAATCCTTATAACTTCTAATGTATTGGGTTGGCTATATGGGAAACATTGAATACATGAAATTGATCTTTTGGTATTAACTATTCTTCCAAATTGGCAAGTGATTGATAATTTGGGGATCAGAAAGTATGAGTTGGGGATTAATAGGGCTTAAAATTTAAAATTTGGATACGGTGGTGGGGGGGTGGACATCCAGATAGGGGCTGGGGTGGTGGAGAGGTGGTAATGATTTAATGGCATTCGTAAATTTCCTTTTTGTAATTGAACAAGCGAAAATACACCTTCTTTTGGTCAAATAAGTTAGGGTCCAGTTTGAAGTTCCAAAGTTCTCTTTATATGTGCATACGTGTACAGAATACTCCCGGTTCCATACCGTCATCAATATTTTCTTCAGTCTGACCAATTTTTTTCTGTCCTTGTATATATACTTCTACAAACTTCATCAACTTGTTCCTTATAAGACCTAAAACACAGTTTCCTGTATAGCTATATTCTATTCTGTTAATTTAATGTCTTCTATTTTCCCTTCTCTTTTTACTCAGTGGAGCTGAGATTGGAAGGTTCGTTTCCATGCTGCGATATCCTTCTTCAGTACTGAAGGCTTGTGCTGCATTTGCTCTTCTTCAGGTAGACGGTTACTCTCTCTCCGTGTGTCTAACAGTCCTGGGAAATCTGTGATAACGACAGATATTAAACTGTCTTACTTTTAATATCCATGGCTAATTTCTGTTTTTGACTGCAGTTTACCATGCCGGGGGGTCGTCACGCACAGCATCACGTGAGCCTTCTGCAAAATGCTGGAGCATCACGGGTGCTTCGTGCTGCAGCAGCCGCAACAGGTGGCCCACTTGAAGCAAAAATCTTTGCAAGAATTCTACTGCGGAACCTGGAACAAAATCACAGAGAATCTTCTCTGAAGAGTTGTTGAGCAGGTTGTATAATCTCAGGCTAGAACTCATCAGCTGTTGCCAATGCCATTTGGTTTTAGATCAGCATTTTCTTGTCATTGGTGCCATGTGAGTTCCTCCTGAAGAACCTGTTGTGCATTGCAAACTTAATTTAGGTGGGCTGCATATTTCTCTAGGATATCGAATGATTTGTAGAAATACCTTGTTATCGTTGGATTCGTTGTTGATGTCGCCCTTGCGCGGTTAGCAACCTCACACCACTGAGAAATGGAAAATGGTGTTGGAAACATATTTCATTACTCGGTGTGGATTTCGAGCAACTTTTATGTAAGTTTCCTATGCACATTTTTTATATTTCGTGGTAACTTGGGACTATTAAGGTCATGTTGATGTTGTTAAAAAAAAAAAAACAGAGGTTGGAACTTTCTTGTAATGATGTTCTTTTTGTCCTAGAAAATCGATTAGACATGCCATAATGCTTGGTAGGAAAGATTGGATAATAGTAGACAGAATTAGCGAAGGATCCAACAATTTGAGTTGAATCGAGGGGTTCAACTACGAATTTGATGACTAGTTAAGCGTTACATGTGGTTTGTCATGATATTGAATTTTTTTTTTATTGCTGAAATTTTTAAACAATAATAAATTGAGTGATATTGTTTTTTTTTTTTTTTTTGTATATCCTATATTTTAAAAACAATAATATTTGTGCAAGTTGCGAATATTCAATTTCATTCCTAAATTGAGTTAATTTAATTAGTGGTCACTAAACTTTGCTATAGATTACTACTTGCTCATCGAAATTCAAAATGTTAATCTTTGCTCGTTGAATTTTGTTATAGGTTACTATTTGCTCATCGAAATTTAAAAGGTTACTCGTCGCTCACCCAAATTTGAATGAAGTTATCCATTAATCATCCGTATCATTTCAATAATTGTTACCTACAATAAAGTTCAGTGAGCAACAAATAACTTTGTTTAAATTTATGTGAGCAACGAGTAAATTTATAAAGTTCAATTAGCAGATAGTAATATATAGCAAAGTTTAGTGAGCAACGAATAACTTTTTAAAAATCGATGAGCAAATAGTTATCGTAGCAAAATTTAGTGGCCATTGATTAAATTAACACTTCCTAAATTAATACGTAAGAAGAAAATGATGTTTAGACATGTCATCTGCCAGTTTACTCTTATTTTGTTGTCACCATGTTTAGGGAATGCCTTCTTTAAAAGTAAAATGCTATTTATTTTAAAAAGTTAACTTGTAAAAAATTATTTTCCAAAAGGCTATTCAAATTAACATTTTAAAATA
>CADEPD010040852.1:0-21381 GCA_902829195.1 Fraxinus dipetala | reverse complement strand
AGTATTTTTTACTTCCTAAAAATCCATCATATGGTTTTTCAAAATATTCATAATTTTAAGAGTATTTTTGTAAGTACCCCCAAAAAATGTAAATGTGAATATAGTTCCGTTTGGTTTTGATTTCAAAAGAATCGAATCAAACTATAAATCAATGATTTTTTTTTAGGTACACAGGCAAACTAGAACCGAATCATTTGATTCCAATTTGGTCCTTTATAACGTATTAATTTGACCAAACATAAAAAATAGTATCTAAACGTAGAATACTCCATTCATACATATCCGAAAGCCCAAAAGTAATTTCAAAAATAAATATTCATAATGTCTCTCAACTCCGTTCAAGACATGCAAGTTCGCGGCTGCTGAAGAAAGAAAAATCTAGAGAGAGAAAAATCGAAAGTTGAGACTTCAGTTAGAGATTTGATTTTCAAAAATCCATGCGGCGGTAGTGATTAAGGAGCGTGATGGTAAACAACAATAGGAGCGCAAGTGTGTCTCTAAAATTGAAAAGGAAATAAATGAGTTAGAATTTAGATAGAGTTTGACCGTTTTGTAGGATATGTGATAAGCTAAAATGTGATGGTAAATTACCTTTTTGTTCATTTCACATTTGTAATTTTCAACGTTGAAGTGTGATTCATCGACTTGTAAAAAAAAATATATAAAAAAATAAAAAAATTGAGTCCAATTTTCGGTTTTAAGAACCAAAATCATTAATTTTTTCTGTTGTTTTTTCTAATTATTTTATCCACCCCTAACAAACGGTACTAAAATTAGGGACATCAGCATTACACGAGAACATAAACAAATCGATTATATTTATCGCCTGACCGTTATGACGAATCCAGTTGAAAAGAAAGGGGATAAACCCACCTAAATACAAAAAGTATCTACTTATGTTAATTTTGGTCAACCTCTCCATTTAACATGATTTACTAGAGTCGTAACACTGTTGTGATGAGAAGTTCTTGGTCTAAGCAAAATGTTTAACAATCTAAATTGACCTGACCTTTATATATCAATTATCATGAATTGGTACCACCTCTATTTGTTGGCGCATATTCTCATTTATTAGCATTCGTGTTTCGCCAACTTCTATCTTATTATGGAATAAATGTCCCTTGAACAGTCCAATCACTTTATGAGACAACCCGATCCTCTAAAATTAGCAACTACCTTAATCCCTACCCTTACTAAACCAACATTCTACGTTATCGCGTCTCACTTCAAACTTAATCTAAAACCTTTAGATTCCAAAGTTAAAACTTAACTCCTTGTTTCATCTACTAAAACTATTTCATAACACACCAATGAATTCATCTTGGATGTCTTGTAAGCTCAACAATGACTAAATTGCAGAGATAAGAACTAAATGTGGAACCTTGATGCAATCCTACAGTGATAGCTGATAGAAAAATGTTCACTACTATTGCCACTAAGTCCCTGTTTGAGCCTCATTAAAAATTTCATTCTTCTACTCATTTTCAACCACACATTCTTCAATAAAATAATATTTTCTATCACATCAATAACTTTTCATTCTTTTTCAACCACACATTTTCCATCGATTTACTATTCCAAAATAATGTGGCTCAAACACACCCAAAAAACTCACACTCGTGATTATTATATCATGCATATCCTTGATAATTAAGATCTATACTTTCCAAAAGCCTCCACATTTTTACTCTGATAAGTTTCTACCATATGCTTTTAATATCAACTGTTATTTGAACCTTCTCGTTTCACTGCCACGTTAATTAGTATATGAAGCATAAGTAATTTACTAATATTAAGTTGAGTATTGATGAAAAAAAAATCACGCGATGTACCAAAATTCTTGAAGATTAACATAAGGATTTCTTTTATCAAATAACTTGACAGTCCAGCTGATGGATAATTAAACCGATTAAAGTAAACATGTTACTTTCAAAAACAAAGTCTACTACTCGAGTTCTGAATTTCCAGGACTCTCATTCTTTAGTAACTAATTACATTGAAAACAAATGCATTGCTAAAGGGGTTGAAATCTGTAAATAAAATCCAACATTCTGCTGGAGTAGATATTAGATCCTTCAGTTTTCAAAGCCAAATTAGCAGGATGTCTTTAGTCATTTTTTGATAAAATATATCATATTTCTGTTGTCATAAATTATTTAAATGATTTTGTTAATAGAACTTTTCAATTATTTCATTTCTTCCACCCCGATTTACCAGGAGGTAATTCTCCATGTCCTTGAAAGTACTATGATTTAATTAAAAAGCTGGTTGGGAAGCCATGCCCAAACTGTGCTCGAGGGTTTTTATTTCTATTTTCTACAAAAAAATAAAAAAATTCATTACAAATACACATATCCAAGAACAACTAAACCGGAATTAGAGTTTAAGGAATGGAAAGAAACTATCAAAATTCTTTTTAACACTCCCATCACCATTTTATGAAGCAAGCTAATATATGTTTTCATGGTGTTATGAAGACTTGTTCAAGTTCTTGACAAATCTCACTTCATTGTTTTTGGTCAAACACGACATTTCTATACATTTCAAAATCTTATAATTCAGATGAAGGATAAGCGGAGAACATGATATTTGAACATCGTAATATAAATTCATCAAAGCTTCATAATACTTTGAGAAAATACAAACAGCTTCAGTAGCAAAACATAAACTTCAATTACAGTGAAATAAATAGAAAACCATAAAATTCGCCACCAGATTACCGATAGTCTGTTACCCTAATTCCAAAACAATCCAAATTATCTTTCCCACTAAAACGTCAAGAACGTTATCACAAGCCAAGCGCGAAGAGTTACCTCGCTGCCAGCATGGACTGGTGCTTCAATCAAGATTGGGCACATAAGAGCTGGACTCTCTTCGGTTTTCCTAGTCGTTCAGCGGGCGAAAAAATCAATGCCCCGATTGTCATTTCAACCAAAAATAGATTGAAAATGTGCATTATATGTTTCTGTGTGTAATTACCATTTTCACACCAACATTTATTGTTGTATTCTTATACTCGGAAATTTGACAACCATGTTAGGGAGACATAAAGACTTATGATCCACATAATTCAACGTAATATTCCATTGACAATTCCATCCAAAAAATATTAAAAAGTTTACACACTGATATAATAACATGAATACAGTTTATTAAATGACACGATTAAATCCTTGTATTATATTTAGAGGAAAAAAAAAAAAAGTTCAAATATAAAGGACAATTATACCATCGTTCCTCCCCTCTTCACCCACAAAGATTAGTTATGAACTCTAATAGAATTAACAAAAGCTGGACAGAGTAGAGAGACATCACAGGTAGTTTAGTTGCATGTTCACAAATGCTCATCGAAAATTAAAAAAATAATGATCAAGTGGTTAATTAGTACACAAATAAAAATAAAAATAAAAACTTGAACAACAAACACTAATGAATACATACCATGGGCCATATAGCTAGGGAAGAATGCACTCTGCAACGTACCCAATCCAACTATATCAAAGCACAAGAAAATCAAAGAAATACAACCAAAACTTTTTATGAGAGGTTAGCTATTGACTTTTGTGTTTCTGTCTTTACACAGCATATGCCACTCCTGCAGTATAGCTACTTGAAGCGCCCGATGTTCAATCTCCTCTGGAGTTAATTTAAACAATGTGGTAGGCCCCTTTTTATCATCTTCCTCGTTTTCCTTCTTCTCCTCCTCCTCCTCCTTCTCCTCTTCCTCTTCTTTATCCTTTGCACGGGGTCTTGCTGCCTTCAGCAAAGCAATTCTTTCCATTGAGGTCCTCAGCCTCTCAGCAGCAGCTGCTTTGACTTCATCTTCAGGCATGTATTCAACACTCCCATCGGTAAGGTCGTCCAACCAGCCCTGTAGATCCGAACCAATCTCCTTTGTAATAGATACATCTGAAGCCCGAACCACAAATTTACATATCATGGTGGTCGTCTCATCACCCAGGTCCACATTTCTACTCACTTCGCTGGCACCAAAAATCATCATGCCCACAAAGCCTCCATACCAAGTTTTTGCAGCATAGCATAACTGTATCAAGACCAAGAAGTTTTAATGAAAAGAGGATGGTGACTTTGAATCTACAAACCATATAAAAATGAGTTCTGGAATGAGTACATCTTCAATGAGGCCTGTGAGCACGTTTGACTGTGCTTAAAAGTAGGCTGAACTCTAAAGTTACTTATTTTGAGAAGCATAATTTTAAATTTACAACAAATCTTAATTTCCTAGAAAGCAAGTCATAACTTTTAGAAAAGTAACTTCCAATCTTAGCAAAATAGGCACTTAAAAGAAGTAACAGGGTACTTCCTCGTCTCAATATAGAGAGATTTCCTTGTGAAAATAGCAAAGTAACGTTCTCACAAGACATAACTTTCTCCTCCCTTTCCCCATGTACTTGTTTGTGTGTGCCTGTGCGAGAAAGGAGGGGGGAGAGAGAGAGAGAGAGAGAGATCCAAGGACATTACATATAATATATTCACAGCGAAGATAAAACAATTGGATATCTACGAAGATAAACAAAACATGTCTACCTGAACAGTGGAAGTGTAGTAATGAAGTAAACAAACCTGAAATCCTGCAACAGTGCGAATGATGTGCGAGCAAACTCTATGGAACGGTTTAGAAGACAGAGATTTCAGGCCACTAAGGAAAGGTGACTCCCCATACTGCTGTGCTGCAGTAGCCTTAAAACCACTTCCTTCGTATGTATACATACCAGTACACTCTATTATAGCAGGGAAACTAGGCCATAGGCGGAAATATTCTACGGGTGAAATTTTGTGGGGTAAAAGAAGCTCAGTAAGGGGAATTTTGTAAGGCTGACATCTTAAAATCACAGGTTCTCCTAATTCAGGCCTCAGACTTTTCTTTTGTCTCATGATTTGTGGATCTTCTTCTGAATAGTTCCCTTCATAATCTGCAGGAGCACCACTACCATAGAAGGGATAGTACAAAACTTGGACCCAAAGAGCACATCGCTCAAATTGGGAAACACCAACAGTCACACTGCATAATACTGGTTCCTGAAAGATATGATTTTTCTTGTTAAAAATATATGATCAAGTTTTACTGATGCAACAGGATAATGTTACAACTCAACCTGTGAATTAAGATCTCGTAACTGTCGCACAGCTTGAGGAGATCCATCCATATAGTATAACCCACCAGACAGCCCAACTCTAATATCCACCCGATTTAGTTCAACTTCTGTAAGATTCAGAACCTGCAAACATTTGAATTGTTACTACGATGACAACTTAGCTGCAAAACAACAGTGTTAATAATATAAATTCTTAGAAAACTTGAAGTGACATGTTAAGATAGAAAAAAAAAATGAGAGAAAAGATAGAATTTTGAACGCAAAAACTTATCGTGACTTATGGCAAACAATATTATGAACAGGCGTAGAAAAAAAATTGTGAATTAGTATCAGAAACATAAGGTAGAGGATAGATTATTTTTTATACATATATGAAAAATGACAGTAATCTTTAAAAGAAGTTTCGCGGAAAATATACATTTTTCACTTGAATAAATAATCTGTAAAATGAAAAGAACAAAACTATGAAACTAATCTACCAGTAGCAGGAGGAAGATTTGCAATCCTGGAAAAGAAATAATCTAGATAGACAAAAAGGAGCAGTTGCAAAGCGCGGGTGCAAGTATATGCAATCAAGCACAATCACATGAACTCACACAGGCACGCACACTCACAGAGTGTGAGGTGTAAATGGGCCAAGGGACTATTTGAGATGAGATCATGAATGCTTCTGTTTTAATTATTTTTTTCACTTCTAATGCAGAAAGTGACATATTTTCCGTTGAAATTCAAATACTCTTGCATTGAAAGCACCGAGGACAATATCATTATAAGATTCAAAGAAGCTACAGTTTCTGCTATCCTAATCATTCGAGCTGCATATCAAATTTTGGTCCTGGTTTACTAATAAGAATCATGACGTGCATGATTTACATTGTCTACCATCTTACGTTAGACTAATAAGCCTTTGTTCTTGAACAAGCAGAGCAAAACAGGAGATGCTAGGGCTCAGTTCATTCCTTAGAGAAGTTCAACGATTATTTTCAAGCTTAGCCGACTTATAATTTAAAACAAATTAGTTCTTTAATCAAACAACACAAGTCCAAGTCGTTCAACAAGACTTGGTTTGATTCCTTCGCAGCCCTACTCAAGGCAGCATCAGCAAATAGCTAAGAGAATACGTCCAAACCTTCAAATGCAGAGTAATCCTTCCATCATTTGGATCCGCCAAGTGATATGCTTCAACATAACAAGGATCACTACTACCAGTCAACGTGTATGCACTAGGAGGAACCTTGAGCAAACTCGAGTCAACTCCCTTTGTCAACAATAGAGTTAATTCATTGGGATCTGGCCGCCACAGTTCCAAACAAGCCTTATGAATCAATCCTTCCAGTTTTCGGTCCTGAGCAGCAGATGCGTCATAGAACTGAACGGTCAGCTTGTGGTGGCTAAATGGATAATCTCCTCTGGTTTCACTAACCCCAGCCCATCTGAAAAACAAAAACAAAGCAACATTATTCACCCAAGGAAAATGAAGAATTGAGTTGAAAGGTTTCAAGCTGCACAATGTTGCATGCAGAATTTCAGGTCTGATGAATACAGTTGTGATCAATAATATAAGTGTCATAAAGTAAGCCATTTTTTTGGTCGAGCTTAAGCAACAAAGACCTTTTTTCAATCTTTCCAGTGGTAGTTGCCAAAATTTGGCTCAATCTTAGCTTAACTTTAGAAAATAAAACACCCAATCTTAGAGCACATGTCAACCAAATAAATTTGAACAGCAGGTGGGAAAGATCAACACGGGCAAAATCAAACAATACTCGGCAGAACTCTCCTATACTCAGTGGTTCCTACACTAAGCCAAAACATATATATGAGAGGCTGTTGATTACTGAGAAATTCTGGTTTGACCAATTGCCAGATGGTTCAAATAATCATAAATTCAATATAGAAGGATTTTGGCTTAGATTCTTACTGTTTATTACCCTACACTATAAAGCTTCATGCTTTAGTTTATTACTTTTAAAAAAAATGACTGCCATTAAAGTAAGTTGAATTTATTCATATAATTTTTATTGTTATATTCATTAATGAAGTGAGTTTCCTTAAAATAAGTATTAAATATAATTATTTACAAATTTTAACTTTTCCAAATATATTTAAAAAAGTCCAAAATGAAGAACTATAACTGGAATATTTATTAGATTTGCTCTTAGGGTATGTTTATTATTACTATTGGAACTGCATTTGCGTTAGATAAACTGGCCAATTTGAGCCTTAAAAAGGATTGGGTTTTTTATTTCTCTTTCAGATTTTGAAATTAAAAATGAAAAAAACGTTTAGGTTTGAAAATTATATTAAGTGTTAAGCATAGTATTTTTGTCAATTTTATATATAGAAAAGAGATTGTACATCTCATATAATGAAATTTAATGCTAAACCTTGGCTCAATCTTAGATTTAGTTTAGAAAATAAAAAACCCAATCCTAGAGCATGGTTAAACCAAATAAATTTGAACAGCAGGTGGGAAAGACAAACATGGGCAAAATCAAACAATGCACTTTACTCGGAGAGAACTCTCCTATGCTCAGTGGTCCATATAGATGAGAGGCTGTTGATTACTGAGAAATTCTAGTTCGACCAATTGCCAGATGGTCTTAAGTTGCGACCATTGCGATCTAATGGTTTGATCAGAATTATATCATGAGTCCTAAGTTGCATGCAATATAACATTGCAGATTTTGTCATCATCCAGTGCTCAAGAAAGTTATGACAGTATAGAACACTGACAAGTCAGCAAAATACATTCTTTAGCATGGCTTAAAATTGAATTGAGGCCTGTCTTAGAGTGAGGTGAGCAAAAAAAACGTTTCAAAGCACTAACTGTGAAGCAATTTTTGGAGGCCTATGCCTGACAACACCGTCTCAAGGCTTGTTAGGCGTGAACTCCTTAATTCTCAACACTTATTTACTTACCTTTATGTGTGTGCCCATAAAATATAAAAATTATGATCGACCCATTTTGGGACTGTCAACTAGTAAAAATTTTGATTCCGGTCGACCCGTGTAGGGAATAGTCCATTGCCTCCACTAACTAAAACAATAGTTTTTTTTTTTTTGGTTACTTTGTAAGTCTTTCTTTTGATTGTTTTCACACATTAAATTATTGTATTATGAATTTTGCATATTATTTATGATTTATTATGAGCTTATTTTGCATTTTAATAATTTTTTGACATTTTTTGTGGTTTATGGCGAGGCACTCACAAAGGAAAAATGCCTTGTATACCCAATTACGCCTTTTATTGATCTTTAGAAATTTGAATTAAGACATACAATAGTATTATCTAAAGAATTTCCATCCACTATTTCACATATAATAATCACGTAGTTTTAAATTGCTACATAATTCTATGTAGATGCGCATGTACACACGTGCACGCACTCAGTGTGCCTGGGTGTGTGAGAGCAAGTATATACATATAGAGTGTACACAAGCATACAAAACAGTTGTCTCAAATAAATAATTCCTCGTAGAAAATTCATTTTTGAGATCACATAAAGAAATCCTATTTTTTTCATTTTTACCATTAAAAAAATTAGGATAGCATGCTCACTTGTCTTCAGGATGACTAGAAACGTATCTGATTCTCTGTAAGATTAAACGGCATTGGTGCTTATTGACAGAATCAGCCAAGGGATTGGTCCTGAACTCTTCAAGCTCTTTAGTCAGCAGCTGCCCAGCCCTAGCATTACGAGATCCCAAACGCTGAGCACATAGAAGAACTGCCTGAACATCTTGGAGGCGATTTGTAGTGCTTGCAGACGAGTCAATGTTGAATAGAACTTTGTGGATATTCGATACAATAATGTTTAAGGAGTCCTCTGGATCATCAGCAAGAAGAGGGTCCAAACCCTCTAAATCAATGTGTTCTGAAATAGCCCAAATCAGACGTGCGCAGATTCTAGGAGTGTTAACCTGCCAAATGGAATATGTTTATATAATGATAAATTTACAGAAGAAACTAAAAGAAATTTAGCAAAGTTCATTCTCTTTAGACCCACAGGGTGTTCCAATAAAACAAAGAAAGTTTTCTATAGCTGAGTCATGCACAAACATAAGACTCCAGTTTGGCTATAATTAGAAGCTGGAAAGCTACAGTATCACTCAAAGATAATTCAATCTCAGCCATGAATACAGGCTACACTCCAAAAATCCACCACGTGTTTTAAAAAGTCTGTTCCTAATATGACCAGTTGCAATACAAAACAAATAAAATCAAGTTGCACCAGGGCACCTGTAAAATACAACCATTATATTGCACAATAACCAAAAGAGTTCACTGAAACTTGAAGTAACAATTCTGATACTTCACCGAGCATTACAAACCTCACGGAGATCTCTAACAAGTTCTCGTTGCAAATTTTGCAAGCGTGTTTCATTCAGTATCTGATCTTGAGATGCTCCGTCTTTGACTCTTTTGACCCCACCCCTGGTGTCATAAATATGGCAAAGCCTAACAAGCAACTTTAAATAGCAATCAATGGCATATGTTCGGCCATCGCAGTCCCATTTAACACATGGCCTACAAACTTCCACCACTTCCAGAGCTGGTTCAGTCCAATTCAATGCACCATAACCAGTACCATAGGCTAATGCTCCAATCACCCGACTCTCCTTACCAGAATTCTTTTGTTCAGGCAATGGCAAGGACAACTGGAAGCAACTTTCTACCAGCATGGCAACTAATTCTTCTCTAAACAAGCTTTTACTAGTTACACCGTTGAGGTCATCTTTTATCCTAGCATCTTCAAAAAGTGAAGCAATATCAGTTCCTGGAATAGGTTTTTGACCTCTTCGAACATTTTCCTTAGCAAAGAGATCGACACAGAGAGCAGTTCGACATATGCATGCCAAGGCATGCATGCGATCTGATTCTGCCCGCAAGTTTCTCACCATAAGAAGCAACCTTTTAAACAAAGAAACCTACAATATTGAAAAATGATGCATCAAAATGTGCTCAAAACCTTGACTCTATCTGAGAAATTAGCTGCTGCTAATTATATAAGCAAGAAATTCAAGATTGGAAACATAATATTTGTGTATCAAACTATCTGATAATAGTGAAGCATAACTATCTCAGCAATGACAGAACCAATATTCTCGTACTATGCTGGGGGTGGGAGTGTTCAATATTCAGTATAGCCAAAAGAATTTTCCAAAAAACATATTCTAGGGTAAAATAATACTGCAGTAAAACTAAAAAGGAAATAACTTCATAGAAGAATGAAAGATATTTAAATGAAGTGGGAAAGGCAGACCACATGATCTTCATTAAACCAAAAGAGGAGAGGGTATCTTGGAGTTTGGACAAGGAGAGATTTCTTGTTTTCCCACCAAGAAAGGACAAGGAGTGTCTACTTCTGAGGCGACGACCCTGGCCTAATCAAGATCACCTTGGCAGCTTATATATAGAGGAAGGAGAAGCTTCATATACACAAGATATGAATTAAAAAACTTTTTTATCTCTTAAAACCTTAATTCTTATATGAGGCGTTATTATGATATAATAGTAAGCCAAGATTCATACATCATGAAGTGTCACTGTCATCCACAATAATAATTGGGCATGCTGGCCCTGACATAAAAATACAAAGTAAATTCAATTCATATCACGATGCAGATAGTTAACTCTTCAGATTGCTTCACAATCTGCAATGCAAGAGCTCCAACCCTTTGTCCTGAAACTGGATTTATATTTCTGATTTTTAGGGTTGCTCTAGGATTTGTTTTAGGAACATGCCTTCTGGTTGCTTGACAAACATGGCATGCTCTACATTCATCACCATGTTCACACATGATCTGTGCAGCATTAGTTTCTAATCTGGACTTTAGTTGTGGGGATTGGGGCCTGGTTGTTTCAACTATCTTATATTGACACTTCCACTCTTTCTTTAACTATATGGAACTGACGTAATAAATCAACCATCTGTCCTAGTTAGCATTTAGAAATCACAGAGATGGTCTGAGAGTAACTTGCTAATCATGTCAAGTGAAATTCACAAACCTGCATACTGAGATCAAGGAGATGTAAGTTGGTAACGACAGCTTTGACAATGCTCTCGCGCGCAGAAGAATACTCCTGCCTATCCCAAAGTGTAAGAATTGCAATAATTGAAGTCGAAGCCCACTCAGGCTTTCCACCAGGAACATCAGCCAAGTACAGCATATTAATCCCCACCTCGAATATCAAGGCAGGATCCAATGATGATGCCAGGAATGGAGCCAAATGCGACACTACATCTGACACTCCTACAAACCTCTCTGCATTCCCCGACTCCAATGTACCATCACTGCTGCTCTTTGACGACCTTGATAGTTTCTTGATAACCTCTATTGAATCAGAAGCCACAGCCTTCACTGCATACACTAATGGATAAACTGAGGCTCTAAAGCTCTCTACTGGAAGAATTAATGATCGAGCCATCAAAGCATTTCTCCTTTTCCACACAAAATCTACCATCGAAGTAATCCAATTGGATCGGATTGCAACTGAGTTTTCACTGTCAATTAGTTTATCACCTGCCAGTCTACTCATTCTTTTTGATTCGAATTCTTGGAACAGTCTGCCTATGGACTCAAATGCAACCTTGGAAACAGCATCAGATTTGTCAAGCATGTTCTGGGCGATTCTGGTCCACCAATTGGAGACACGATCCAGCAAATTAATATTGTTCTCGCATAATGTCACGAGGTCATCACGAGCAAGGATGCAGCCGAGGGTTTCAGTAATAGAGAACCTGAGGTTGTCACTGGGAGAGTCAAAGCAGCTGGAGATTTCCTTGTTGCAGTCCAAAATGAGCTTGCCAAGCCGATGGGACGGGATGGCCGCGAGAATAGAGACAGCAGCGGCAGTAACATCGGGATCAGGGAAGTCCAGATCGTTGCGAATGCCAGTGCAGACAGTTTCCCATAGGTCAGCAGTGAGTCGAGTGGAGCGGATTAGGTCAAAAGCAAGCTTCTTGGAGATGGCGGAAGCAGGGGATGCAACGATCTCTTCAACGGCGGACTTGGCGATAACGGAGATGTCGCGTCCCGCGGCGGACTGCTGAAGGGCTTGAAGAAGGGCGCCGGACTGACGGAGGGCATCGTTGGAACGGAGGTCCGCTTGGATCTGAGCGAACAGTATATCCATTTATGTACTTAATTACGCGCAAATCGAAAGATAAACATACATATATAGATGTTGGAGTATGAATTGGCTCGTCAAATACAATTGTTTTATACTCCCCGGCGATGGCTGGGGTTACCGACGGTCAGGGAGTGGTTTAATTCCGGTTTGAAGTTGACGACTTTGCCTAAATTATGTCTATTTTCTACCGGGTAGTATTCTTGTTACTAAGACCACGTTTCATCCTATTCTTTTAAAAAATACATTTTTTTCTTCATTTCTTTTCAATAGCACATTTTTAATAAGATAATATTACACAAAATTCAAAAAAAAATTCTTTTATTTTTAATCATACATTTTTTTATCAATCTATTATTCCAAAATATATTATTAAAAAAAAAAGGAGCTCAAATAGGCTCTAAATCGTGAAGAATGTGTAATGAAAAAAAAAATAGAAAAACATATTTTAGAAAGGGTTTTGCTATTTGGTGTACAACCCCTCATAATAGGAGCCATGTTCAATAAAAAAAAAAATTGTGGACCTCGGGACTGCACACCGATGTACATCCCTGAGGTACAAGTAATAAAACCCTTTCGAAAATAAGAAGATTTAAGGGCTAAAAACTAAATTGTGTTACTAAAAGAGTAAGTTGAGGACTAACTTGTAATAGTACTAATAACTTGGTTTCCCTTAATAATTAAATGAGAATTTTTGCGCTCTTCACTTTTTGTGGGTTAAATGTTTCACCTTATATTCTTATCAAGTTTTACTCATTAAATTTAAAAAAAAAAAATCGAATAGTCATTGAATTTTAATATTTTATATTTCATCACTCATTCACTGTATCTCATAAGTCGCTGAACTTTAAAATATTTTCGAGTGATTATTGAATTTTAACGTACTGTACTTATCACTAAGTCAGCATGCTTCACTAGTCACTAAATTTATACATTCATTACATTTTACTCACTGAATTTTAAAATAGTCATTGAACTTTGTAATATTTTTGAGTAAAATTGATTTTGTTTGAGATTCAACTTAAATCAAGAAAATGAACTAAAATAAAAATCGATTTGATAATGAGATTGTCCGTGTGAAACATTTTAAAGTATAGCAGTGACTTACTCGCTTTTTCCCTTTTCTCTCTCTCTCTGCCCTTTGCCTTTTCCTGAATCCACCGATCGATCGGTCCATCTAATCCAGAGAAACCCCACATCAGAGCAGAAGGCAATGGGAGATTACCACTTCGTGTACAAGGATATAGAAGGATCCTCAACGCAGTGGGACGACATTCAGAGAAAATTAGGGAACCTCCCGCCGAAGCCAGCGCCGTTCAAGCCCCCGGCTTTCACCCCCGCCGATGACGAAGATTACAAGGATAAAGACAAGGCATGGATAGATGAGAAAACAGAGGAAGAGTTAGAAGATCTTGAGGATGATCTCGACGACGATCGCTTCCTCCAAGAGTACAGGTATTGCTCTCTTTTCCATTATTTGACTTTGTTTCCAGTAAGACCTTTTTCATGGAAATTATTAAGAAATGTCCCTCGGGTATATTCCTGATGTCAATTCATTTAATTTGGTTGAATTTGCTCTATCAGCCGAGGAAACATGGTTGGATATTTTCCGTGATAGATAAAGGAAATAGGAATTCGATTTTAGTAAGTAATTTTATTAGAAGTAAACTTGGTGTTAGTTGGAAATGGGGCTGTTGTTAACTTGGCTGGTTCATGATTTGGCTATTGAACACGAACCTAATTCTAGAGGTAAATTGCACATATGCTCATTTTACCAGCTGTGTTAATGTAGTAATAATAATAGTGGAAGGATCTCGTTCCGTGCTCAAAATCAACTTTGTGGTTCTTTATTTTCGATAGAAGGAATCAAACAGTGTAGTGTAATAGAGGCCACCATGGATTTCTCTTTGTGGGTCCGTTTATTTTATTTTATTTCTTTGGACTTGGAGGTGATGTAGCAAAATTGCTCTTTTTCACTCGACCTTGAAAACAGAGGGAGATCAATTCACCATTTTTGTTTAAGATGTTTTATGGGAAGTCGAGTTCGAAGTTAACAATGGTGGAGTAATGAATGGCTGAAAAAGCTGTGAAGATGATTTATTATTCATCAGAATTTCATTTTGGGGCACAAGACAGAATTCTCAGGGGTGAAAAGTTGTAGATATTATCTTTTGGCATCTCTCTTGCTGTTTTGGTTACTATATTTGAGATCTATAAAATACTACTGTTTTTGTGAAAGGGAAAGGAAAAGAAAAGGACAATAATGATTTCAAAACCCGAGATGAGAAAGTAACACTTCTAGTTCTTATGTCTTGTTTTATGCTAATTGTTGTAGGAAGAAGAGATTGATGGAGATGAGAGAAGCTGTCAAAATTGCCCGGTTTGGTTCAGTGGTTCAAATTTCTGGATCAGATTTTGTACGTGAAGTTTCACAAGCTCCTCCAGATGTCTGGGTAGTTGTGATGTTGTACAAGGATGGGTACAGTACTTATCAAGCACACTAATGATTGTGTTCTTATTTGAGTTACCACCAAATTTAATATTGGCAACATCAAGGCTACTATTATTGACTGTTTTTCTTTTTGATAGATTTCCAGAGTGCCGGCTGCTTTTGGAATGTATAGAAGCACTGGCAACAAGATATACTGCTACAAAATTTGTCAAAATTATATCCACAGAGTGCATTCCTAACTATCCAGATCGTAATCTTCCTACGCTACTGGTTTATAACAATAGTGCTGTTAAGGCAACTCATGTGGGCCTCCATAATTTTGGTCGGAGATGCACTCCCGAAAGTACATATCTTTCTCTTCTTGCCCTTAAATTTTTAATTTTTAATTTTAATCTATATGGGTGTTCTGTAGAGTTAAAATGATTAGTTACCCTTTAGGTTATTCAGACATTGCTGCGAGCCGTGTCTATGGGACTACCAATAACTTGCATGTTTGAAATGGTGTTAAAGTACTATGTTAGTTGAATTTTCAAAACACGGACAAGTTTGGGAGAAATTAAAACTGAGTAGTGGGAATCACAAGTAGAAAGATGACTTTTATTTGTAGGACTGCTAAATGTGTCACTAATAAAGATAGGATAAAGATAGGAATAGGATTGTCTTAGAAGTGGTTTTTAGTGTATTGCTTATCATATGTTGAGATCAATAGAACAACACTGTATACGTTTCTAAGAGTCCTTCCCCAAGGCATAATACCTCTTCAACCTCCTCCCCTGGCCAATCAAAAAATAGATATAAAGGAGAAAAAGTGCATAAAGTGAATATTTATCAAATTCTGAGGTAAAGGTTGAACAAAGTTCACGTCGTGCTATATATTCTATTCTTCTAAATTATTAAAATTCTTAAAAAGGGAAAAGAAGAACGGGAGTTCCAAAAATAACTCCAAGCTCACCATATTATAGGTCATCAAATTCCCCCGACTCGTTAATACGCCTTTAATGAGGTTCAAATTGTTTGCCCTACATAGGCGAATAAGTATTTAGCCCCTTTTTGGTGCAAATTAAAATTAGAGTTTTAGTAGATTTTGATTAAAATTGATGAAACGTGTGATTGAAAAATTGTGTGTTCCATAAAATGAGTAATTAAAATTAGTTGTGACTTGAGATTTTTAGCTACTTTAATCTGCACCAAACAGGGGCTTAGTATTCTTAGGTCTTTCAACAATTTCAGGCTGCTCAATTTCTCTTGAAATGTGATGGAATTGCATATTTTAATCTTTCAGGTGTTGCTCTAGTTCTCTGCCAGTCAGACCCCGTTCTCAATGATGGCCAGTGTGGAGGAGAGCAATCCCGACAAGC
Source organism: Fraxinus dipetala (assembly GCA_902829195.1). Classification (NCBI taxonomy): domain Eukaryota; kingdom Viridiplantae; phylum Streptophyta; class Magnoliopsida; order Lamiales; family Oleaceae; genus Fraxinus; species Fraxinus dipetala. The sequence continues at coordinate 5,321 of CADEPD010040852.1, read as the reverse complement.
TGTTCTTGATGGAATCAGGAAGAAGTTTGTTGAGAGCGTCGTGAGAGAGCACGAAGATGATGATGGATCTTCAAGTGATTAATTCAGTTTTTCTATTATGGTTTTTTTTTCCCCTTTTCCTTTTCCTTTTTTTTGGGGGGAAGGGGATTTTTGTGCTTTGTAGTGTGAGCTATTTCCCTCTTTTCTGATCAGATGTCTGTGACATGTTTATTACTATGTTATCATGTGAATTGATATTAGAAATATTCTGAGTAAAAGAGAACTCATTAGATCCCGAGCAAGTACATCCTTAAATCCCTTGTGGTTTAATAAATATGTTTAATTTGGTTCAATCAAATTTGTGCATGATGTGAATGGGGCTGAGCAAGAGCATTTGCATCTCCCCCTACCACAACAAAAATTCAATAGGCTTCAGATGTGTCTGACTAGAAATACATATTTATGTAATTCAAATTTTGAAAATGTTCTCTGTGAAGTTTTTTTTATGAGAATTTAGTTTGTCGGATTAATTTCATGAATAAATTTAAAGCCTCCGTTTGGGAAGAACTTAAAAATGTTTTAATCTATAAATAGATAAAAATGAATTGGACAATCAAACCATCGTCACTCTGTAATAGAAACATGAGTGAAGCTATGGTATTAACTTGACTTGATAATTTCAATAGATTTGACCCTTTCGATATATATTCCATGTTCATAGGACGATAGCGTTCATGAATGATGATGTCGCTATTGTGGATATGGTGCGAAGGTAGCTGAACATGGAATCTGAACCTCGGGTGGTGTGGTGGTGTAGGGTGATGTGGTGGTGGATGATAAAAGTGGTGGTAACACGATATGTCACTTGAATGTGTTTTACTAGGCAAATTTGAATTGTGAATGAGGCTAGCAAGTTGTTATGTCGAGGAAATGGTGATGGTTAAACAAATTTGTTACATCGTGTGAAAAGTCTAGATTTGTCCTTAGTCCATTTATTTTTTTAAATAAATGTATCAGCCTAGTATAACAAAAATTTTATTCCCTGTCCTTGCTCCTATTTGTTACCCTACAAGTAATAGATTTTTGTTAATTTAATTAAAATTGAGCAGGTTCTAACATCCGTAAATAAGACAGAGCTGTTAAAGATAATGATTTTCGATATAGTGTTGGTTGACAAAAAAGTGAAAGTAACATAGATTAACACAAAATTGAAATATTGGTTTTAAATGAAAATAAAATATATTTTAAAAAAATTATAAAAGATGGTAAATGTTAAAAACTTATATTTAATGAAAAAGAGAGATTTTAATAAAAATGTAAATGTGAGGTATTTTTAATTTATTTGGATTAAAGTAGAGTATTTGTATAGTTGTACGACATGGACACTTCAAAATCAAGTCGTGTGTACTGATTTATCTAAATAACCACGCTTCAACTTATCCCTATTCTTGTACCTATATATACAAGAGAAAACATCACAAATCTTAATTACTGAAAGTATGTAGAACAAAATCCTTCAGCAATTGAATATCCATATCGTTCTCCAGCCTATACATAACAAAAATAATCCAAATACTTGACTGTCTTAAAACCAGCTACTATTCATTACAAGAGGGAACATGATATCAAACTGAAAGTGGTTCAAGTTCTCATCTTCAACTAACACATACTACACTCTTTATTATTGAACTGTATCTACTACATACAATACATGGATGTTAATCATCAAGCATTTTCTCCATTTTTTTCTTCAGAAGTTTATGGAAGTCTTCTTCTGAGAGAGACAACATCTGATTCAATAGTAATTTGACTCCACATTTTCTAATAATTTCATATCGAGGTTTGATCCTGTCTTCTAAACTGTAACCAAAATACTGTGGAAACTTAACTAACTCAGATCTTGGATAAACCATGGTCAAGAAAAACTCCCATTTCGATATCAAGTTATCTGGCAAGCTAAAGGTATACAATGCTCCGTATCTTGAGATCATAGTTGCAACATCCCTCAAACTATACCCCCTTTCGAGGAAAAATTCTGTCACGGGCTTCAAATTAGCCTCAATGCTAAGACCAAAAGTTTGAGGAGATCGATGAAGAAGAACAGCAACATCAACCTCCAATGAACGGAAATACTCAGCAGTTGGTCGTAACTTATCCTCCACACTGTAACTTATAATATTTGGGCAGCGTGTAAGAACCTTACCCACATTATCGGCTGAGAGTCCCATCTCGTAGAGAAAATCCACCGTTGCTTTTAGTTTTTGTCTACTGTAAGTGAGAAGCGGTGGAAAGCGATAGATAACTTTTGCCCATTGTCTTTTATCCACACCTAAATCCTCAAGAAATTCCATGGTGGGGATCAGATTTTCAGTTAGACTAATACCACAAAGCTGAGGTCTTTTAGTTAGGATGGTGGGAATGTCTGATTTCGACACACCTAGATCAAGAAGAAATTCAACAACTGGTTTGATTTTCCCCTCCAAACTATAGTAGGCAAAAGCTGGAAACTTGCGTATCACTTCCCTGATTGCCTCAAGTTCCATGCCAAGATCTACAAGGTAGACAATGTGTGAAGGAAGCTTCCCAGTTGGGCAAATGTCACTAACTCGAGCCAAGGCTCTTAGCTTCCTCGAGTCAGAGGAAGCAACGGAAGGAGAAACTGATGCAGCTGGAGTTTCTATTACATTTTGTTTTTGAACATTTTCTTCTGATTTTTCCTCAACAGGTGGATTTGAAAATTTTTCGACAGCATCTACCAAAATGCCTCCGTACTCCTCAAATAGTGTCTCGAGGTACGGAATGAGAGCTTCCCGGATCTCAAGAGTCGAAAGTTCCCGACCTGCAATGCCAAGAAAGCTTTGTGACACTGGAATTCGAAGGAAAGTTATTGCTTTCAAGTGTTCTATAGGGGGAGAAACAAAATTAGAAACCAAACCTACTAAGTAGCGAGACTTGTGAACAGAATGGAGTCGTGACACTAGATGATCAACAAAAGCATCGGACTTATTGATAGTTCTCGCAGCCACCACATTACTTAAACCTTGTTTTTTCAAAAACAAGGCTAGTACAGCCTTGGCTTCTTCCTTTTCTGCAGCCAACAAGGTCGGAGGGACCACCCTAAAGCTGAATTTTCCATCAACTCCAGAACCACCTGTCAATCAATCAAGAAAAATCTAACAATATTATTTTGGGAAAAATGGTAAAACAAAATGCAAGCATATTGGGTAAATTAAGAGTTGTAATAGCTTACTGTTCTTTGCTTGGAAAAAGAAAACCTTCTGGGGGAAAGAGACTCTAGTCCTGCATATATTCATTGGCATGAAGTTAGATATAAGATAATATATTAGTATTATGCCTATGTTAATCCTCTATTTTTTCAAAAACCATTTTTCCAAAACTCATTTTCAACTACACATTATCCCATAAAACAATTTTACCCGTAAGCCAAAAACTTTTCCTTATTTTCTAACCAATAACCACACATTCTCCAAAAAACTCTATTCCAAAATAAATTTTCATTACAAAAATGGGGCTCAAACGGGGATTAAGTATCAGACTGCTATTTTGTGACTACTAGTTCTTATAAATATTTCACAACTTGGACAATTTCATATTCTTCCAGGTCAACAGCTATGAACCTCAAGGCTGGGAGATTACATATTAGTATGGAGCTGTTCTAATTCAATTTCACGCCCCTAATTTGACAGTTAAGGTGCAAATTGCCAATGCCAAAGGAGACAAGGCGATCGTAATCAAATGTCATGGAATTTTCGGCCACAAACAAGGGATTAAAGTAAAGTTAGAGGGGGCTGCGTTTTTTCATATATTTTCTTTGAAAAAATATCTTTTTTATGAGGCTGTGAACAGTATGCTTCTGTAGCTGAGAGCAAATCATCTGACTTTTGATTTTTTTTTTCTTTTTGATTTTTTTTTTTGGTCTATGGTATGTAAACATTACGGATCCATAGTTGAAGGCAACCCTTTTTTCTCTCGTGAGTGGAAGACTGGAAGTCATCAATCAAGTCCTGTGTTAATAGAACTCTAAAATTTCTAAGATTTCACCATGATAATACAAATCAACTCTTCAACCATCAAATAAATTGTCCACCAAAAATTATCTGCCATGAATGGAAGCACTCAACAATCATTCCATTCAACAATCATTAGAACTTTACATTGCATTCAAGAATAAAAAAAGGACGCCGCTATTTAAATCCACCATTGTTATATGTACAGACTTGAATTCAAAACAATGGTAGCTAATCTGCCAGGATTATCAAAACAAGTAAAGAAATTTGACAGGGCATATTGATGGCAATGCTTAAAAATATGAAACGATTATGAAGGAATTATGATGGATAGATATAAAAATGGTGTAAATAGATATATGAAATGATTGATGGAATTATGATGGGATACATATATGAAAATGGTGTGGATGTACAATGTTTAAATGAATAAATTTAAGAAGGACAATATTGAAATTTAAGAAGGACAATATTGAAATGTGATGTAGACGAAAATAGTATTTTTTATTTTATTTTTATTTTAATAGGGATAGATATAGATGGGATAACAATGATGGATGTAAATAGCGATAAAAAATACGATAAAAAAGTTCTATAAGATTTGTACCCAATTAAATCTGCACACAAACATAAACGCACACAGAAAAAAATAGTTCCTTGTAATGGGAAGAAAAAGAATCTTCATAAAGGAAAAAGGGGAATTACCTTGAGTGGGAAAATTAGTTATTCAGAGAAAAGGAGTCCTGATTGTATTAAAAGCGTGGAGGCTTTTCTTCTATAATTATTTTTGGGTAGTTGAATATTTTAGGCATTTGACGTGTGTCGTAAATGGTTTTTAAGTGTGAAATTCAGAAACATCTGATCGAAACTAGAAGCTTAAAGGGTTTTGGGCACTGGAGTGGAAACACTAGGGGCCATAAAATAGATATAGTTCTTCAATTTTTTTCTATATATCAAGCTGGCATACCAGTTATAAACTGAAGATGCACTTGAGAAGGCGATACTTCCAAAATAATGCACCCAAGTGACAGAAGCAGTTCAGTTCAGACATAACTACAGTGCAGCTGATGCCTCAATTTTTATGCAAAGTTCTTCACCTACCAATTCTATTCTCTTTTTCCTTTTTTTTCCTTTTATCATTTGTTCATGCAATTTTACACAAGCGAATGCTATGTATTTGTATCATTAATAGGTTATCTCTGTTTTCCATTTTAGCATAAAGCAGAGTATAGTGTGGCAAATATAATGTCTATCATCACAGTTTAGATGTACAAAGACTTATCCTTTTTATTTGTATTCACTTTTGTAGTTGAT